>JAWPHD010013935.1:0-64722 GCA_037043455.1 Cyrtodaria siliqua | reverse complement strand
GCTTGCATTACGGTAACTTAAGACAGGTTCCCACGGCTGTTGCCGCGAGTGGATCGATATAAGTCAATTAGCAAGACACATAGCTTTCATTACGGTAACTAAGACAGGTTCCCACGGCTGTTGCCGCGAGTAGATCAGTATACGTCTATTAGCAAGACACATAGCTTGCATTACGGTAACTTAAGACAGGTTCCCACGGCTGTTGCCGCGAGTGGATCAGTATACGTCTATTACCAAGACACATAGCTTGCATTACGGTAACTAAGATAGGTTGCCACGGCTGTTGCCGCGAGTGGATCAGTATAAGTCAATTAGCAAGACACTTAGCTTGCATTACGGTAACTTACACAGGTTCCCACGGCTGTTGCCGCGAGTGGATCAGTATAAGTCTATTAGCAAGACACATAGCTTGCATTACGGTAACTTAAGACAGGTTCCCACGGCTGTTGCCGCGAGTGGATCAGTATAAGTCAATTAGCAAGACACATAGTTTGCATTAAGGTAACTAAGACAGGTTGCCACGGCTGTTGCCGCGAGTGGATCAGTATACGTCTATTAGCAAGACACATAGCTTGCATTACGGTAACTTAAGACAGGTTCCCACGGCTGTTGCCGCGAGTGGATCAGTATACGTCTATAAGCAAAACACATAGCTTGCATTACGATAACTTAAGACAGATTCCCACGGCTGTTGCCGCGAGTGGATCAGTATACGTCTATTACCAAGACACATAGCTTGCATTACGGTATCTAAGACAGGTTCCCACGGCTGTTGCCGCGAGTGGATCAGTATAAGTCAATTAGCAAGACACATAGTTTGCATTACGGTAACTAAGACAGGTTGCCACGGCTGTTGCCGCGAGTGGATCAGTATACGTCTATTAGCAAGACACATAGCTTGCATTACGGTAACTTAAGACAGATTCCCACGGCTGTTGCCGCGGGTGGATCAGTTTACGACTATTACCAAGACACATAGCTTGCATTACGGTAACTAAGACAGGTTGCCACGGCTGTTGCCGCGAGTTGATCAGTATAAGTCAATTAGCAAGATACATAGCTTGCATTACGGTAATTTACACAGGTTCCCACGGCTGTTGCCGCGAGTGGATCAGTATACGTCTATTAGCAAGACACATAGCTTGCATTACGGTAACTTAAGACAGGTTCACACGGTTGTTGCCGCGAGTGGATCAGTATAAGTCAATTAGCAAGACACATAATTTGCATTACGGTAACTAAGACAGGTTGCCACGGCTGTTGCCGCGAGTGGATCAGTATAAATCTATTAGCAAGATAAATAGCTTGCATTACGGTAACTAAGACAGGTTCCCACGGCTGTTGCCGCGAGTGGATCAGTATACGTCTATTAGCAAAACACATAGCTTGCATTACGATAACTTAAGACAGATTCCCACGGCTGTTGCCGCGTGTGGACCAGTATAACTCTAATAGCAAGACACATAGCTTGCATTACGGTAACTTAAGACAGGTTCCCACGGCTGTTGCCGCGAGTGGATCAGTATACGTCTATTAGCAAGATACATAGCTTGTATTACGGTAACTTAAGACAGGTTCCCACGGCTGTTGCCGCGAGTGGATCAGTATACGTCTTTTACCAAGACACATAGCTTGCATTACTGTATCTAAGACAGGTTCCCACGACTGTTGCCGCGAGTGGATTAGTATACGTCTATAAGCAAGACACATAGCTTGCATTACGGTAACTTAAGACAGGTTCCCACGGCTGTTGCCGCGAGTGGATCGATATAAGTCTATTAGCAAGACACATAGCTTGCATTACGGTAACTAAGACAGGTTCCCACGGCTGTTGCCGCGAGTGGATCAGTATACGTCTATTACCAAGATGCATAGCTTGCATTACGGTAACTAAGACAGGTTCCCACGGCTGTTGCCGCGAGTGGATCAGTATACGTCTATTAGCAAGATACATAGATTGCATTACGGTAACTAAGACAGGTTCCCACGGCTGTTGCCGCGAGTGGATCAGTATAAGTCTATTACCAAGACACATAGCTTGCATTACGGTAACTAAGACAGGTTCCCACGACTGTTGCCACGAGTGGATCAGTATACGTCTATTAGCAAGATACATAGCTTGCATTACGGTGACTAAGACATTATCCCACGGCTGTTGCCGCGAGTGTATCAGTATACGTCTATTACCAAGACACACAGCTTGCATTACGGTAACTAAGACAGGTTCCCACGGTTGTTGCCGCGAGTGGATCTGTATACGTATATTACCAAGACACATAACTTGCATTATAGTAACTTAAAACAGGTTCCCACGGCTGTTGCCGCGAATTGATCAGTATAAGTCTATTAGCAAGACAAATAGCTTGCATTACGGTAACTTAAGACATGTTCCCACGGATGTTGCCGCGAGTGGATCAGTATACGTCTATTAGCAAGACACATAGCTTGCATTACGGTAACTTAAAACAGGTTCCCACGGCTGTTGCCGTGAGTGGGTCAGTATACGTCTATTAGCACGACACATAGCTTGCATTACGGTAACTTAAGACAGGTTCCCACGGCTGTTGCCGTGACTGGATCAGTATACGTCTATTAGCAAGACACATAGCTTGCATTACGGTAACTTAAGACATGTTCCCAAGGCTGTTGCCGCGAGTGGATCAGTATACGTCTATTAGCAAGACACATAGCTTGCATTACGGTAACTTAAGAAATGTTCCCACGGTTGTTGTCGTGAGTGGGTCAGTATACGTCTATTAGCACGACAAATAGCTTGCATTACGGTAACTTAAGACATGTTCCCAGGGCTGTTGCCCCGAGTGGATCAGTATACGTCTATTAGCAAGACACATAGCTAGCATTACGGTAACTTAAGACAGGTTCCCACGGCTGTTGCCGTGAGTGGATCAGTATACGTATATTAGCATGACACATAGCTTGCATTATGGTAACTTAAGACAGGTTCCCACGGCTGTTGCCGTGAGTGGATCAGTATACGTCTATTAGCATGACACATAGCTTGCATTATGGTAACTTAAGACAGGTTCCCACGGCTGTTGCCTTGAGTGGATCAGTATACGTCTATTAGCATGACACATAGCTTGCATTATGGTAACTTAAGACAGGTTCCCACGGCTGTTGCCGTGAGTGGATCAGTATACGTCTATTAGCACGACACATAGCTTGCATTACGGTAACTTAGGACAGGTTCCCACGGCTGTTGCCGCGAGTGGATCAGTATACGTCTATTAGCAAGACACATAGCTGGCATTACGGTCTTCTAGACTCAGTTTGGTAATTAAAACTTGGATTATTTAGTTCTATAAAACTTAAAACTTGGAAGAGACTGTACTTAACTTTGATACATTTTAGATTTACATGTTGTTTTAAATTTAATAGAGTACTGTTTGTTTACAAATACTTTCTTATAATCATGATAATTGAATTTGGTTTGGGAAAACGTGTTGTAATCATTTTATTAACACCGACTTAAAGACACTTCTAAACCTACTTTCGTTATATGAACATATAATATTAGTTATGTAATTAACATATTATCAGTTGCATATAATAGTACAGTAGTATGCCTCAGTTTTCAAGTTGATGGGTTAGCCATAGTTTGACATTATTTAGTACTATATTATGTTATAGGCTGATTGCATAGTTTCCTTATCTGAAAGTTCGCAGAGGCTTGTAACAAAATAGAAAAAAGTTGTAAAATGCGAAAACGACATTTTGGCATCTTTGATTCATAGTATTATTTGATCTCGATCATCCTTAGTTTTCTGTTATATTAGTTTTATCCTTACACCGATCCCCTTTTCAATCAGCCCTAATACCGAGATTATAATATACTACGGTCAATGAAAACATACCATACACTCCATATGTGTTACCATACACTCCATATGTGTTACCATACACTCCATATGTGTTACCATACACTCCATATGTGTTACCATACACTCCATATGTGTTACCATCCACTCCATATGTGTTACCATACACTCCATATGTGTTACCATACACTCCATATGTGTATGCTGTTGGATTATTCTCAAGTCATTTGAAATACAACTGCTAAACACAATTTCTATTGTTTAATCATTGAATATTGATACCTAACTTGTTTCACATGCTTATTGGTAGCCTTTTATGACAAGCAGTTACGCAATTATTTACCTTATCATTTAACATTGTTTACTATGGATAATCATAAGAGAAAACTGTTCCACTAAATTTCAAGCTGCATTAATCTGTCTAAGAATACATTCCATTTGGTTGTACTGGCCTTGTTATTGTTTGGCAGTATTATGCCATGAATGTTTTTGAGAAACCTATATCTTTGTGCGATGTAACTGCACGTGCATTTCATAACACCAATGTGGAATGCACTAAATCCAGATATGCACATATTTTGTCCAAAATACCGAAAAGATCTAAGTTTTAAAAGGATTTGTTTTGTGGTGCGTTTTCATTAACCGTGATTATACTTAATACACTATATCTATGTATATTCAGTAACAAACAGAAGCCTACTGATTAACGCAACATTCTAATATTGTATTCCAAAATAAATGATGCTCACTGATAAAATTGGTTAAAGTCAGCTCCCCAGTAATGATCGCAAAGCCGGTGATATGCCTGTGACATCTTTGTTCATATTCCCAATACAGAATTACCATATTTAGTGGGGAACACTGTATTTCAGAAACCGGTGAATTGCTACTCGAAATCGCCCAGATATAAACTGTAAAACAATCGTGTCTAGAAAATGTAATTATTTGCGGAGAGATTATTTAAAGAATAGGGATGTTCGTCTTCAAGTTTGAAAACTTGTTGAATTCATTACGTGGTCCAAGTATTAACTTTCATACCCCATCCGGGGTTGGCTGGGGTATGAAATAAAACTTTAATTTGGGCCCTAGAATACTGAATATTGTAAAATTAAAGCATTTAATAGCTTGTTTTAAACAGGTTATCGAATTTCTATTCAGTAAAATGTGTTTTTAAGCGTGTTATATTTTCGCAATATACGTTATAAAATCCTGCTAATATAAGCATTCACATCGCTTAGTGGAATTAAGGCGGGAACACGTAATGACTCGTGTTTTAGCCGTCTATTCGTGGTTGATTTCGTTTTTGCTGGACATGCTGGAGAAAACGAACATTGTAAATCAGGCTGCCATAATTACCTAGAATTGAGCGCCATTTACATAGTAGGCTTACTGTGTATATACTTGTATAGTACAATGGGATACGAATAGCATCTTACGCCTCTTTTACAATGGTTAGATATGTTGACTTCTTAGTCTTGTTGATGTTTGACCAATTTTATATACATAAATGAGACTTTAATTAAATTTTTATCATCACCGAAATTCGTAATTTTCTATGATAGTAAAATAGATTTCCACTATGATATTTCCATACTCGATTGGACCCATTTGGACCCATTGTCATGAAAGGCAAATATGTTATTGCCTTAATTTACATTGACTAAGTTTTTAGTATTTAAACCCATGTGTTACAACAGTTTGTTATCATACTGATAGAGATGTGGAAGACGTGTTGTAGAGGAAAGCATCTATGTGTCCCGTGCTGTATATAACTCAACTAAGGTTAGTATAAATTCGTTCGTATCATTACGTGGTCCGAGTATTAACTTTCATACCCCATCCAACCCTTCTCAAAGAATCGAAAACGGGGTTGGCTGGGGTATGAAATAAAACCTTAATGTTGGCTTAAAAGGTTTGCATATTGTAAAACAAAAACATTTAATAGGTTATTTTGAACAGGTTATCGCGTTTTTTGTCAGTAAAAAATGTTTTAAACGTGTTTTATTGTCGAAATATCCGTTATAAAATTCTGTTAATATAAGCGTTCCCATAGCTTAATGGAATTAAGGCGGGACCACGTAATGTAATATATTTACACTAGTTTTGTTAAAGAGCTTTGTGATGTATGTGAAAAGTCACTCTGAATCAGTAGTGTAATTACTTAGTATCTCTTGGGATCATTGAGAACAGTCTTTGTGGCATTAACGTAGAATATCGCTTAAGTCGGTGCTTAGGGCCGCGAGAGGTATTGCATTTTATATTTCCACTCTTAAAACAAAACCTGATAAGGCTGCACTAAGCATGCTAAGGTAAATACAAAATAAAATATTAATCTGTCAAAAGTCGTTATATGATGCTCAACATATAACATTTGTATATGTATAATCTTTAAAACAAATGAAACTATATCTTCTACTATATGCATCTGCATAGTAACTGTAGATACAAACGTTGAACCGGTGTCAGTCAGTCCAAACAAAAAGCTCGACCATTGTAACGTCATGACGTCATCCAGTTTGGAAAACCCGTGTTTGATCAGGCTTTGATCAAAATCTAGTTTATATTGCTACCATTACGCCACCCACCGCCCGCCGCGGTAGGAAATGTATGACTGTATATCCATTTAAATAGCTGATCATTGTAAATGTGGCGGAGTAGCATAAGAATAATAAAACAGTTGAGCTTAAGACATATTTTATGACGAGTAATGTATGGCTATGATAACCATATATTCAGTTGTTAAGTCTCTATATGTGCTTTCATATAGTAAGCTCTATTTATGTCCTTAAAACGTGTTTTATTTTGTCAATGAATATACAATAAATATCAAACACATCACGCAAAATATAGAATATTTAAAAAATAAATGCATGGACTGTTGTATTGAATGACAAAACAAAACAATAGTGGAGGTATACAGACACGTTTATATACTGAAACGAAAAAGAACCGCGGGAATTTCCGCTAATTATTGTATGTACAATATGCTGCTAATCGAATGGTAGACGAGTACGTAAGACATTTCATTTCGGAAAAAAAACTAAAACAACACATGACACAACTAACATTATTCCTTCAAAGTTTCATTATTGACAGATTGCGCTTTTCGCTCAAGCATGAGAACAAACTTAGGATACACTATTGTGCAAACGTAAAATACAGTACTGAAATGGCTCCATTTTTCAAACAGGAACTTCGACATTTATAAATGTCTTATTACAAAGTGTAATGTGATTAAAACGTCTACAACATCACAGCTGTGCCCTTTCTCTAACTGACTGCAACCTTTGTTTTGTTTACAAAACATCTTGGGATTTCTTTGGAATATTATGTAGAATATATCGGAAATTCCCGAGTTGAGTTTCTTTTTCGTTTTAGTATAGTTGTTTTGGCTAGATTATGAAAAATACTATGTACAGACGACGTATGACACATTTAAAATAGCAAAACACATATAATACGAATATAAATACGAATATTTTATTCATGTTACACCCCTTTAATAATTAACGTACATTTCCATACTTACATAAACATATTTACCTTTATATTTGCACCACTTAAAGTGAAACGCATGCTATACTAATATGAAAAAAAGGTGTCTATATATATACAAACTTCAGCGAGAGAATACAATTCTACTTAAACCATCATGCACATATACTTGTACTCATAGTTTCATGTATGTATACAAATCCTGAAATATACACATTACGTGGTCCCGCCTTAATTCCAATAAGCGATGGGAAAGCGTATATTAGCAGCATATTATAACGGATATTTCGACAATAAAACACATTTAAAAACATGTTTTACTGACCAAAATGCAACAACCTATATAAAATTACCTTTTAAATGTTTTAATTTTACAATATGCAAACCTTTAAGCCGAAATTAAGATTTTTATTTCATACCCAAACCAACTATGTTTTCTCTTCTTGGAGAAGGAAATTAAAGTTAATACTCGGACCACGTAATGATTTACTAAAAATCATCACCGAAAACCCATTTAGCACTAATAGAGTTGAAAAGTTGAAAAACAAAAGATGAAAATGGAATTACTTCTTTGTTCGAGTATACACTCGTATTATCTAGAATTGAATTATTTGGCAACAAATAACTATTCTTTTAGAATGATTTGTAAGAAATTTCAAATTAACTGTGAAAAATAGATGCGAACGAGATATCAATAAACTTGAAGCGTTCTGCTGGCAGGATACTGATATATTGCCTTATTCGCTGCCGGAACGGCAGCGACTCTTATATTGTTTTAGTAATTGCACATGGTAAGCTAGTAATGAAGAGTTTCTTTGATTTTTTTTTTTGAGCAATCTTATAATTACACATGGTAGCAATGAACAGTTTATCTGTGTTGTAATGCACGCTCCCATCCATGTGAGTAATTCTATTTCTGTGCTGATGTGTATTTTAGCACTTCGTGCTACAAAGGTCAATATGTAATCAATTTGTAAGGCATGTCAAGGATTCGCGTAGCACATATTTGGAAGAAAGTGTCTGGTAAAGAAAACGGTAATGGCGTGTTTACGTCTCCGTGACAACTATTTTATTTGAATATTGTTTTAACATCCGTGACTTGGTCTGTTATTATGTTAAACAATAATGCTATTTTCTCTCGGCAGCTATTTTACGCTTGCGTAAAACCTTGCTTGTTTACAATTGATATACTACATAAAAATAAGTAGAGGTAAACCTCAGAGTACCATTGTTGCGCGCCAGGATATGTCGGCATGTGGGCATCTTAGTCTTCAAATATTTAACTACTGTCTTGTCAATCTCCACGCAGAGTTATCGTTCCTTGCACTCACATATATCTCTGCTAACTACTAAATGACAAGATTTTGGTAAAACCTGTTAAATTGGAATATGTTTGCCTGAAACTTATTTATTTCTTGTGTAAAGATAATTTTCAGAATATCTGCAAATTAGATGTTGCAAGATTTGAAATAATGCATGAAAACAATTTAGTTTTCAGTAATCGGGACTATTTTACTACAAAAATAATACGTACTTAGGTCTCCTCGATCGAAACGCATATGTTAACACTTCAAACCGAAGCTCGATAGCAGAAAATTACTAAAAAAAATATATCTCATAGGAATTAAAATTGAAACTATTTATTATAGGTCTATATTTCACGCAAAATGATTTATTATAAACATCGTCATAACTTTTTGAATAATCACGTACTGTTCGCCCTACTTCCTTTGACGTTGCACACCCGTTTCGAAAAATGCTATGATAAATGAGAAATAAGATTTTAAAGACACAATATCAATGCATTTTCTTTACGACGTATCTGTTTACGCGTTCTGTTGAAATCTGATAATTCATAAGAATCGTTTCTTTCTGCAGAAAAGTAATCAACATGGAAGAAAAAATATATTTAACACGTAAAATCCAATGGTACATCTAAGCTTATTTATCTTATTAAACGATAAATAAGCTATTTTGTAGACATCGTATAGGTATTTCTTTACTTAAACAAGTGTGTTTGTATACGCATTCGTTTTAAAAACAAAAGTATTCAGTGTTTTTTCTGCCGAAAGAATCATTTTGTTACATCAAACATGTCAAAGAGATGTATAAATTATTCAAGTAAATATACGCTTTCTTTCGTATACCTTTATTTTAATTTGTTATTTGAGTAGTGTTAAATAGTGTGAGAATAAAGTAAGTGTTAATAAGTGTCTTAATACTGCATTATAGAAAATCTACATATAATACAGAACAGAACAGAACAGAACATATTCTTTATTCACTTAAACTGTAAAGTTTTTCGTGATACACAAAAGCATATACATACATTCAATCTACACGTGAATAGTTATGGTGTATGACAATACATTCAAAATAAATTGAATCAAATAAATACAAATTCGGAGGTTATAAATATTGGATGCACTCCTATTAGCAATTTCAGTCTTAGTGGAACTGACACTAATCACAATATACAGTAGGGAATAACCCTCCGCCCAGAAAATCTAATTTTCTTAGTAAATAAGTTAGATCGCTATTAAGTATTATTATTGTTTAAACGATTTATACGAAGCAAAAATGCTTTATTGATAAATTTGCTTAGCATATGTATTTCTGATTTGTTATTACTTTGAAGGAGAAGCGTAAATTTATATATACTAGGTCTATGTCTATAGAAACGCTTTAAATACACTGTTCTTAAATCTGAATACAAGGGACATATAAACACAAAATGATACTCGTCTTCTACTTCATTTGTAACACAAAGCTGACATACACGATTATTTCTTTCAATTCATTCTCTGCCGAATCGACCAGATTAAATGCGTAAATGATGTGCCGATAAGCGTAATTTTGATAGAGATGTTCGTAAACTCCTAGAGATAATATTATCCAAGTAAGATTCAAAGTTTTCTTTAACTACCTTATACAACGTAAGTACCTGATTCGTTTCAACTCTGGCTCTGAATTCTTTTAAAAAAATTATCTAGTAGTCTTTGTTTAAAAATATGTAAAAATGCATTGATATTTTCTACATTCCGGTCCTTCCAATCATACATTAAACCATATTTCTCTAGCAACATTTTAACCTTAAGAAACCAGTTTGTATATCCTTTTTCTACGTCTTGTAACGAAGACTCTCTAATGTATTTTATAATGATATTTTCACTATTGCATATTTTTAGCCAGAACTTGATAATACGTACATATCTATTTATATAAAGTGGAAATCTTCCCAGTTTCCCATACACAGCACAATTGCTTGTGGATAGTCTAACTCCCAATACTTGTTTACAGAACCGTAAAAGTAATTCTTCCAATGGTTTAGATTATGAGAAGCCCCAAACTTCGCTACCGTAATTTATAGTAGCTGAAACAAATGCATCAAATAATTGTAAAGCTAGTTTCGGTTTAGTTTCATGTATTTTCAACTTGGCAGTAAGAGCATTCATTGCCTTTAGACCTTTACTATATAATGTATTTGTATTCAGATTAAACGTACCAGTATAGTTAAATGTTACCCCCAAATAGTTAAAATCATTTACTGCTTCAATAACCTCGCCCCCATATTTCCATTGTTCATTTCTTTTAATTACACCCCGTTTGCGAAATAGTAATTGGGACGGCAACCTCATTTGGAGATGAGATGATGTATACAATAACCATCGAGCCCGAGAGAATTGCGTGTGATAAATAATGTTGTATGGTATGTAATTATATATCTAGTATGTATCAAGTACGTATCCTTAAGTGTATGGACGGATAAAAGGAAAATCAGATGATACTATTCCATATAATCATCTTTGTTTAAGTAAAGAACAACTAATTGAATTGCATTGAATTGGGTTGTAAGGTGCTCCATGTACATCGAGATAAAATATGGAAAATGGACCTAGGACCTTCTCACCCTGAACTGCAGAGTTGCTACAAATTCTATTGTAGACACTCCATTAAGCTGGAGCCACGTTTATTGCTTTTCTGCCACTGCTCTTAGTGATTTGAGCGAGATTGCACCTGAAACAATGCAGGGATCATGATGAAGACCTTTAATGAGCATGAACAAAAAATGACAAAATGAATATGAATGTGGGGGTGGGTGGGGGGGTGGGGGCGGGTCCTACCCCTCTGCATGTGACGGTGTGTTTGCAGTGGTTGTATTTTCAATGTATAAGTAAGTCACAAAACATAATAAGTATTCACATATACCAATATAATAACATATATTAAAGCATAAATAATTAAAAAAGAGTATCGATGCTATATAGACCCTCATATGATTACTTTGTCAAATTATAAGCTAACGCAAGCCGTACATAATACAGATTTTAATGGTAACGTTTCCTTTTCGTCCTGTAATCTCTAATCATTGTCATTACGCTCTAGTAATTATTACGTGATCCAAGTATTAACTTTCATACCCCATCAAACCCCTTCCCCAAGAAGCGAAAACGGGGTTGACTGGGTTATAAAATAAAACCTTAATTTGGGCTTAAAATGTTTGCATATTGTAAACCTAAATCATTTAATAGTTAATTTTAAATAGGTTATCGAATTTTGTCAGTAAAATAATTTTTTAAACGCGTTTTATTTATGAATTATCCATTATAACATCCTGCTGATATAAGCTTTTTCATCGCTTAATTGAACTAAGGCGGGACAACGTAATGTAAAGGCAGTGTTTGTTTGCTATCCCAGCTTGACCAGTCACGTGACTCCATTCCACACTCGCCCACCCCAATTCCTGCACAAAAAAAACTCAAAATGTGTTAGCCTTGAATGTTTTATCAACGGACCTCAGAAAATAATTCATTCGTCCGTCCAAACACACAGTATTTGCTCACTTCGTCATGGCCCTCATCCCGGAAGAAATTATTACCATAACCCACACTCACACACCCGCTCCTACTTTAACTTATCTACCTTTAACATTTTGTATCAGAAACATAAACATAAATAATAGGATATATGTAACAAATAGTAAAATATGACCCCCGTATTTGATCATTTAATATACTGAAACTAAAGAGAAACGCAACTCCGGAATTTCCGCTATATATTGTATGTACAATATGCTGCTGTTTTCCGAATGGTACATGGCTACGTGAGACATTTCCTTTAGACAAAAAAATACTAAAACAACACATAACACGGTAAATAGTATTCCTTAAAATGTTCATTATTGACAGAGTACGCATTTGGCTCAATCATGTGAGCAAACTTATGATGCAACATTTTGCAAACTCTTTACGTTAAATACAGTACTGAAATGGCTCAAATTTTCAAAGAGGAAATTAAATATTTATGATTTTCTTGTTACAAAGTGTTCTGTGGTTAAAACGTCTACAACATCACAGCTGTGTCCTTTCTCTTATTAACTACTACATTTATTTTACAAAGCATGTTGGGTGTTCTTTGGAATATTATTGCAGTATATACAATATATAGTGGAAATTCCAGAGTTGCGCTTCTTTTTCTCTTCATAATCATAGTCACGCGTCGGGATATGTAGGCATCTTAGTCCTCACGTACTTAACTACTGTCTTGTTTGATAGAAACATTCCGGTCTCGCCGGTCCGTTGATTTTTTCCATTTAAATAACCATTCCAAAAATTCTCTCTTATACAGATTTGGTCGTCTTTCCGCAGGTCAATCTCCTTGCCTCTGACATTTGGTTTAGCAACATGATCTTCAGTTGCTATCAGGTCATGATATACATTGTAATCATCGTCCTTTTGAAAAACGAAGTACATCGTTTCTAATGACTTGTACCTCTGGGAGGCGTCAACGTGAAGCGTTTGCATCAACTCGTAGGCTGCTCTACCAACCTGCAATTGTAACCAGCATAATGTTTCTCATGTGAACTTGTTATTCTGAAATTCTAACACAGGCTAACTTTAATATAATGTGACAATATAATTAGACGAAGATTATATATATTTGCTGTGTGTGAGAGGGAGATATGAATGTCTAGCCCATATGGATGATGAATAGAATCGTTCGTTATAGAAACATCTAAGCATTCAGAAGAAGTAAACGCATCGATCTCTGGCTTATAAACTGACTTTTTTAATTTTTGTCAACTTGAAATTATTTCACCCGTGACTCATACATATTCCTGAGTTAGTGCCAGATTTAACATATAAAACTCGAGTAACGGTCATTTCGTTAAGCATGCACACAGCCGATAAGGTACAGTGGTTTTCTAATTTAATTATCAATATAGTCAAACAGACGAGTTTAGAAAGAAATTAAAGGGACACATTCGAACAGTTTTGATGATATAAATATGCCTGAAGATAAATCTTGAAAGCTTTCGGATTGGAGTTCATTTTCTAGTGATAGTGGAATAAAAGTAGTTATACAAGTCAAATAGGAATGTAACATTCAAAAAACAGTCAACCAAAAACACGCATCGAAACAAACAACAGTTACAAGAACAACTAGAAGGTAAGATTTGCGTCATCACAGACATCAACTGGTTGACGGTGAGGCTACCGCGTTGGAATGGGCGATGACAAAAGTACACCAGCGCCGGTATTCATAAAGCAACTTAAGTAGAATATATTACTTAAGTCAAAATTTAAGATTTTTACATATTTTCAAGTGACACTGCAGAGCACATAATTTAAGATAACTGTTTAGCTGTGTGGTTTATTTGTCCATAGCATTATTAAACATATCAAGATGTCTTGAAATGGTAGAAATTATGTTTTGAAAAAAATATACATTTTGACTAAAGTTAAGATATTATTAAGATTAAGTTTTATAAATCCGGACCCAGGTGTTTAAACTTGGTTCTAGAGTGCATCAAATCTCACTCTTACGTATTGTCATCCCAATAAAACGAGAGGGCAAATAATGACATTCTCGCCAGGTAATTTCCTCTCTAACAAACTAGGCAGCATTAGATGATCATGCATATATATGGATATAAAAAATCATACAAATCCGCAAAGCAAGTACTCTGACAAAGCCAGAACAGTAAAAGAAAACGTCATTTTTTTGCGGATTAGAGGGTCAATTATAGTGGATGGAAGAGAATAACAATTTAAACATTAAAGATGAATGGCCACCCTTTTTGTAGTATTATCAATTAACAAATCTAACTCTTAAACATCATATGAACAGTTCTTGATAATCTCGGAGAGAAACATATATTGAAAACCGCTACTAAGTTGTATGTAAAAATAAGTAGTATTTGTATGACGTATCAACTATTTTTACCACTGCGTGACTGCACGGGGTAATGAGGTAAATCTGAATTGTACAGCTGCACAACTATTGCCAGATAATTGATAAAATACATTTACCTGTGGATTAATTTACCTGTTCAAAGTTTTCTACTTTATCAAATAAAATCTTATTCTCGCTTTTCGCAGATATTGCAATGTTTGAATTGTAAATATATATTGTTGTGTATTGATTTCGATTGAAATAAACATAAACATGTTCATGAAATAAAATATGGCCGGAGAACTTCAAACAATAATGTTCAATTTATCCTCTTTGTCGGGCATGTCATATTATTTACACAGCCTATCATTTTGACGACTCTATTACATAGCGAACAGTCTCTTACATGGCTAGAAGGGTCAGCGCAACACTGTTGCAACTACATATGAATAATGAAGGAGATACAATAGTATTACACTGAACCCTCGAATGTTGTATGAAGATATCATAGCTGAACTAAACCAGCAAGTAAAGTTTATATTTTTTCAAGTGAGAAGGGTTTTTTAGGGAAGTGTAACTTGAACATTTTGTACCTCAGTAATGCTGGTGTATTCTGTACATCAAATGACCACTTTCTATCGTATATGTAGTGTAATATAACAGGATATAAAATTAACCTCGGAAAGATGTAAATCAACTATGGATCTCTAACTGAAAAATTAAGTTAAATCAAGAGAAATCAAACCCTGTATAACATAAAAAAAAGAGTATGATAATGGACCTTTGGAAACAACCGAGCACGACACATACGAAATATTGCAGTCTCGGTTTGATTGAGACTGTTCATGAGCGATAGTGAAATATGCTAGCTACCGCTCACGCCCTCTAGCCCCGGGTTGGGCAGAATTCAATATTCATAAAATCAATAGTACACAATTTTAACCATCCCGAAGATGGCATGCATACGGCGGTGGACATGGAGTTATATGCTTCCCCATGTCGTACGGCGTGTGGTCCCAGTATCTAATACAATTAAATGCCCCGAAGAGCGAAATAAACATAATGGAATTTAGTTGGGAGCAGCGGTTATGAAGCCTGCGTATCACATGTAACAGCAAAAAGACTAAATTAAAAAGCAGACAACATATCTTATAAGTGGTTAAACAATACCCAGAGCCTTTTATCGGCCGGAGTAGTGGAACCACCGAATCAAAAATTAAGTAAGAAAACAAAAGAAATTGAAAATGTACCACCGATTACTAAATATAAGTATCGGGCTCAGCGATCACCAAAGATACCTCACTACACCAGTTATTGGATCACACTTGGTAGTCATGATTGAAAACCGATTTTCTTTTTTAAATTTCATTATTGTCTAGAACGATTAGTCTGTTTTAATATCATAACATCTACAACAATTGTCTTTATTTACTGGGTAGCTAACCGGTGTCACAAATATTGTTGTTGTCGGCGCAAACACGTGTATATAATTACTCGATTCTGTACAATGTCGACTGTTGAAGATTTAAAAAGCCCCAAATTTAATAACCGTAGTCTAGAATCGAACAACGCATTTGTGAAATAGATTTTCATAAGAACTGAAAAGCGAAATCATTCTGGTTATGAATTTATGATATCACATATCCAAACGATCTTCCGACGACTTGTGCTGTGGCATCACAGTGCGTTCAGTAGTCCAATTGATCGTGGAAGATAACTCTCAAATATTTATATTGTTCGACGGTTTCTGTAAGTGAATATATTCTGACTCTGATGTGTTTAACAAAACACAACATTTCCAGACCATTCATGTAAACTCGGTTAAGTGGTTCATGTGGTGTATAAAGACGGTCTAACGTATTCATTTCAATAACGTGTTTGTGAAGTTTTAAATTATCATAATTCTTCTCGTCAACATCACTGTTCTCTCCACCATTGTACACATTAGAAAAGTGAAATTTACACATTTCGAACACTGCATTTTCATCATCTAAAACAATTCAGTTATCATCCATATCTTATCTTGAAGTGAAATACATCACATTCATAGTTAAATGTATTGGCCTAACCGTCGAGTAAGTCATCTGGCTGTAGCTGATTTTATTTAGTTTATAACTGGCTAGCTCCATTGATATATATCATACCAGCACAGTTGAACAATAGATAGCAAATACTGACATGATTTCAATGTAAACTGAGCAAATGATTTTATCCTATCAAAGAGGAGTATCTAAAATGTTTAATTTGATTTTATTCAACTATTTACATTGATTTGTATACATAAGTCTATAAAGCTATACCTATTTATTTCAAGACCAGTGTTGTTACCTGCTAACTTGAAGTAGATTTTGAGCTCCACATTTTAAGATCCCTCTTATTTTCATGAAATTGTTTCTAATTCTTGCCAAACCATTGTATGCAACATTTACTTGGCAGCACGTAAATGCCTGTTTTCAACGTATCAAGACATCGCGATATTTTACTCATCCTCATGATATTCCATCCTTTTATCAACAAGTCATTACAATACGGTTTAAACTATTTAAATAATAATAATAATAATAATAACAATAATATATAAATAAATAAATAAATAAATATATGTGGCTTGAAAGTAGAATACATCTTAAGCCAGTGCTAGGGGGCGTGCTTCATAAATTACCTCTCATGAACAGACTAAAAACGAGTGTGCTACTTTATTCTCCTCTTGTGTCTGTTGCTTCCAAAGGATGTCCGTTATCAGTACGTATTACAGTGTTTCAAACTGCTGTTAGTATTTTTAGACGAATCGTGAAACGGGGCATTGGTTACATCTCGTTCAAAACATAATTGCATACATTACTTACAAATTGGTGGATTTGAAATAGATTACTGCTTACGTCGGTGCTAGTGAGCGTGGGAGGTGTTGCGTCTAACATTCCGTCTAACATACTTAATACTACCGAATCTGCTAATTGTGTTTGTTGCTTCCAAATGATCTCCCTTATCAGTATTTATTAACAGTCACACTAGCGTTCATTTAGAACAGTGTGGCGTCTGTAAAACGTCTCCCCGTTCTACGAATCATTGTTTTTATTTTACTGAAGTTTTTGGATCAACGAGCCCATTATATGTGGCTTTGAAGTAGAAAACCGCTTAATCTGGTGCAAGGGCACTTGAGAGGTACGGTTTATTATATTACCTTTCATGAACAGACTCGTTCGAAATTTGATGGCATACCTTACTTACGAGCCCAACATTGATAGCTTTGAAATAGATTACCGCTTAATCCGGTGCTATGGGGCGTCGTGAGAGGTGTTGTGCATAACATTACGTCTCATGAACAGACTCAATAAAACTGAGTTGGCTACTTTAATATCTTGGTTGCTTCGAAAAAATATTCCTTGTCAGTACGTATTACTATATTGTGTACGTATTTCGCAGTGAGTCTCACATGACCGTGCTGTTATTGAAATAATCTCCAGAAATGCATTTTCTGAAATGTCCCTGTTCATACAGTTCACAGGAGTTGTATTTAGCTTGTATCTCTGGTATGTATACATATAAGCTTTTCAATAGTATTTAATTTCTAGCATTAACCGATAGCTGGGTCACGGGCACAGAGTGATCGGGTAATCCTGAACTTTGTCTTAGACGTCCATGCAAGTTATGGTTATAGTAAACTATCTATCCTATTGAAATACGAATACGTGGGAACAGAGTCAACGTCGGATTTCCCTTAAGGTGATATCGATGTAACATAATCGATGTTGAGACTCCATTTCAGTTTACAGCAGCTAGCGTCGTTGGAAAATTCAAACAAATCGTATAAGAAAGAAATTTCCGATTCTTTATTTGTTGTCTTGTATTTATGAATTAGTTGTACATATAATTAATAAAATATGTTTAAACTAAACTCATCGTGGCCGTGCTGATTAATGCTTCTTTCCAGAGGGGCTCAAGTAGGAAAATAATCTATTTCGGTAAGTATTTCTTTTAAGGTTCCGATCCGCAAAGTAAAGTCCGCCGCAAGAAACATAGAATCGCAGTCACCAAATATGTTAATCTTGGTAAGTATATGCACATACAAACCCTGAATGTCACAACCCCATATAGAGTCTTCAGGATGTAATTAGCAAGGACATATCAGTAGACTGAACTCGATGTCACAGTAAACTGTACCTCAAGTATTATTTCGTATGACTTATTATTTTAAACTTATTTATTTTACATCGATTGTAACGAAAGCTCTATGAACTTATTTGAATCACTCTCGATGTCTTCCTGGGTAGAACCAGAACTAAGCAATGCAGATAAAGTGTCTTGCTCAGGGACCAAACGCATATGGCAATGACGGGAATCGAACCCACGACTTTTGGATCATGGGTATGACTTATTAACTATTTTTACACCGTATTTGTCACTTTTCCAGTTTTAAACAAGCAAACATACCCACATGTTAGCCTTTCTGATCACAAACATGTAAATCATTTATGTTATGTCAATACCATGTTTATCCTTTAATACTAATGACATTGTGCACATACAGCTAGTGAGTCCTTTCATATACATTAACAAAATGGAGGGGAACAATAGGGCTGATAGTGATAGATTGGTAGTGATACACGTGAGAGGAAAAGTGTGTTTGGAGGAAAGGAACGTGACACAGAAACAAGAAAGCATCGTTTACCTACATAGAAAATAGTTCTATTTATTTTATGATAAGCAATGAAATACTGTATTTTATCAGTGAAATAAAAGTGTTATTTCACACTGTGGAATATAGAGTTTTATTTCCACAGTAGCTGCTTTTTAGGGACTACTTTTTTAATGTACAACCAACACAAATGCACAGTAACACGACTCACAACATATTCCAACTGCTATACTGTTAAATCCACTGTACCGTTTCGTTACGTCATCGTGAACAGGGCGCGTAGCCAGGTGTGTAAAACGGTTTAGTTACTGAAATTGCTTAAATGATTGTTTGTAAAATCATAAAATAAAAATAAAAATTGTTGTTTTGTCGTGAATAACATATTTTATTTCATCTCGAAGTTAGAAAACTGTTCGCATTCGTGAAAATATAAAGTTTTCTCACTTCTCGATGAATTAAAATATGTTCTTCACTCCAAAACAACAAATATCCTCTATGAATTGAATGAATGAATGAATGAAATGAATGAAATGAATGAAATGAATGAATGAATGAATGAATGTCTTTATTTATAGAGGGTGACCCAATTAGCCAACACTAATCTCCCTTGGGGCCCTCTGCAAAGTCATACATATACATGTACAATGTAAAACATATATAACAAAACAGTGATATTTCCTTTACAATATTGCGCATACATACATGCAAATACACACACATGCACACACATTTACAACTAAATGCACACATCATTCATAATATATATACATAATTATATACATGGTTTGAGGTGGTGGTGTGCATAATAAAGTACCACACAGTACACAAGATGTCAATAATTATCTAAAACTGCCAAACATAACAATACTTTTACAATAATTACATTATGATTGTGTTTTCAGCCATTTTATTTTAATTAACCTTTACGAATTAGATATACATATTAACAAAACATAAAATTATACATACATTTGATGAAAATGTGCACACAAGGAAATCACTGTGATAGAGGAAATGGAGATCTTGTATCAAACCCAGTAACGACGGCCTTGAATAGCGTGTATCAACACCAGCTGTCTTTGACACTTGTTGGTCACTTATAAATGTGTAATTCGGATACCTGAAAATAATCATGAACATAGCGATAATTTATAACAGAACGGTTTAGCATGTAGGTGGCTTTAATGAGATATTTCTAACCGGAATGTATTCGGTATTGTAACACACAATGTAAATAATAGTTATGCTTTTATAAACATGTTTCCTAGTACATGAGCATGATTATTTCAAATCTGAATACAAATAATGCAATTTTACTATGATTTCTTTAAAGCTACATACGCTATACTTAAACTGTTACTAGCTCATGAATATGAATTAGTCACTGATGAAGTAGTTTCACTTCGAATCAGAAATCGATGCGTAACATATCACATCTGATCTAGCCACCGTACAGGCAACATCGATAATATACAGCTTCCGAATGTATTTCATAAAACAAAAGAGTTGTCCGGAATGGGATTTGACCAGGCAAATTGCAGTTTTATTTATACCATAAATGGGATGACAGTAGGATAAGTGTGAGGCTTGGTGCACCCTAGAACCGGTTTAAACCCCCAGTGGCCTACTTTGCCACTGACCGTTCCAACCCTTTTGTGTTTGTGATGTCGTTTGCATTTATTATTACTTTTGCCTTCTTGTTTGTCTGTTTGCGTGTTTGTTTCTGTGTTTTGTGGTTGACTGTCTTCCTTGAATGCTACTTTCCCTGTCCAATCTTTTTTATATTTCTTTACCACTACACCACGGAACAGTTTTGGTATGTTGTATCATTTTTAACACTAACTAGTCAATACGTAATAACTATAGCACACCCACCAGCACAAACATATCATCCGCTAAAGAATTACTCGAGACTAAAGTTTTGAGACGGAATAATTATTCACACAAGCATGACATTCAAAAATGAACATCAAAAACTTATATGAAAGCGCTACAATGATAACCTATTAATGTTCGATTTTTTTTTATATAAGCTACCTGTTCCAGATTGCTATAATGGAAAAATGTAATCTATATACATTGCTCTTTTCAAAAAGTGATGGTAGAATTTGTCCCTTGAGTTGGTAACAATATCGAAAATTTAAGTTGCATTCGTATTTGGACCGACAACAATCACACTTGCAAATCACCTCCATTTAAAGATTAAACATCAGTGCTATAAATAATCATTACCTTTATTTTCTGCTTACTCTTACACTTCAAGCTGCCAATCAACACCTTCAACCTTCAAAAAGAAAATAGACTTATTATTATTCTGACATAGAGATTCTGTATATGTTTATAGTGGAAACCATAATCTTGAATTAACAAAAAATTGTTGCGGTACAGATTGTTTAGGGCGCTGTTTCAGCAAAGCTATTAGGAAGTTCACCAGAACTGGCATTAAATTCACCATTCAATAATCTTAGACTTAAGCTCAAGTATGTAAATTTCAATCACTAATATATCTATAAGTTTACAGAATAAATGTGCATAGCAGGCTGATATTTATAAATATGATGCGTACTAATAGCAACTTCTTACGATTGTTTATCTTTGAAGGTCATGGAAATATTTGTGAACAAAATGTCAGTACTTGGGCTCATGTCTAAGAATAGTCTGAAGAGTGGTTGGTGAATTCCAACTGTTCAAATACATTATTTATGTATTGATTTGATAAAAATTACTAAACGAGTCATAAAACAGAAGAAATTACGCTGAACATATTGTTATACAGGCCATATGGGCCTAAAAGTTCACTATTGGGTAAAGGTAACTTACCTAAGAGTGGTGCTCCAAACTGGCCATAGTTCAGGATAACGTCTGAGTAGGTCCGTACTGCATGGTTGGTTGTAGTTTTATGAGAACGACCCGTGTGTGTATTTGCCCGATGTTGACACGCCTGACCAGTTATTATCACGGAATGTCCGTGCTCATATCAGGCTGTGTATAGTAGGTCGTTGCACTAAAGTGGTGTTGTTTGGTAAAACATTTGCCGTGTTGCCAGACGTTGTGCAAGGTGTTGTTCTGCTTAACAACAAGCATAGCAGTAGGAACGCCAGCCCTATGGCGTAGGGATATTTATCAAACAAGGTCACGTGATAAAATCGATAACAAAATGACATTATCGGGAAAATTGTCACTGGTCAGATTTCTTCACCTCTTATTTATAAACTGTGATTATAACAAAACACAATCACAGATCGTTGTTAAAGTAATAATATTCACAAACTACATTGGTCGAACATAATTGGTGTACACTTCGTGTAATTCCCATTAATAGTTAAAGGTATTTTTCAAAGGGATGAATTTAGGTTGTTTTAAGGTTTAAATTGCCAAAAATGCGCTTTTAAATCAAAATCGATTTATTTTGTCATTTTAGAAGAGAGAATAAAAACAAATGCATGTACGCGTAGATAAATCTTTCCTCTGTCCATATGCAAATTTTTAATGAAATCAGAGACAAGTACTTTTTTTCCCCCAAAATTAACTAACATGACCCACGGACGCAAAGACGGCATGATGCATATACATTTACAGACGCGACCGGGTACACAAGAAATGAAATAATTCCATTATTTCAATACATATATTTCAGATGTATGTATCCATGCATTCCAGATTAAATTTCTGATCTATACATCCTTTTGGTTTATGCCGGAGTGCTCAGAATAGGTTTTAACAAACTAAATGGTAACGGTACGTCGGGAAAGGAAATGAGGATAGTGAAAATATATGTTGCAGTGCTTATTTTCTGAATCCGAAAAAAATGCAAAAAAAAAATGTTTTAACAACGAGAATGAATTTTTTTTCATGAAAGTGTTCATTGACATGTCTATTATTAAAACCCAAAATTTAAAGTCGATCAGAAAAAAGTACTTTTTTTTTCCCAAAATTAACAAAGTACACCGTGTTCGCTAAAATATGAACACTCGCCTTTCGAAGTTAATGTACACGCGGGATATAAAACCATGAACTTGTGAAATCCTTTTTAAGAGATATATTGATTTCAAAATTGTTCTGTATTTAATAAATTATTAGAGTAGAATGTTCACCGTTTTTCTCAAGGACACCATTACGGTAGTATCCCTGCAACCCCGCCCCTCATTCCAACCCCACCACCCTCCATACCGTATTGATTAAGTTGTATATAGCTGCGAATGCGCAGTTTTAATCAAATTCGATTTATTTCATCATTTTAGAAGCGAGAGAGAAAAACAAAAGCATGTACGCGTAAATACATCTTTCCTCTGTAGATATGTAAAATATAAAAAAAATCGGAGGCAAGTACTTGTTTCCCCCGAAAATTAACGAAGTACACCGTAATCGTTTAAATACGCCGAATCGACGTTCCAAATCGATGTTCGCACGGAATACAATTGTGGAATTATGAATTCATTTATAAAGATAAATCGATTTCAGCATTGTTCAGTAGTTGTTATATTATTGATGTAGTATGTTCACAGTATTTATGAGAGCAACATTACGGTAGTATGCCTCCAACCCCGTGGGCTTCCCCCTCTGCAACCCGTACACACAATACGTTGTGTATTGCTGAGAATGCGCCTTTTATTCAAATCGATTTATTTCGTCATTTTAGAAGCGAGCATAATAACTAAATCATATAGATACATCACTCCTCTGTATATATGTAGAATTTCAATAAACGGAGACAAGTACTAATTAAGTAACAGGACCGTCCGACCCAAAGACGGCAACATTCATATTCATTAAGGAAAGACGACCGGCTACAGAAACAATTAAATAATTTCGTTATGTAAAAACATATATTTAAAATGTATGTGTTAATGTATTTTACATTAATTTTTTTATCTATACATGCTTTGGGTTTATGTCAGAGTGGCCAATTTATTTTAACAAACAATGTTGCAACGGTATATCGGAAAATGAAATCATGATGGCGGCAACATACGTTGCAGAGTTAATTTTCGAAATCAGAAAAAGCGATAAACTAATATAAGTTTAGCAGGCAGAAAGAAGTATATTCTTTTAACTGTTCGTTTAAAACTGAGGGGGCGACTCGAGTTTTAAAGAAAGCAAGATTGGCATGTGTCCCTTTAACCAAGTAAATAAATGACTGACGAGTAACATACATGCTACTGTCGGTAATAAACATGATTACGTGTAGATTCGAAGATTTCATAACATAAACGTGGACATGACATTGTGTCAATGGAGCACTTGCCAGATTTGTGGTGTTGTGAAACACTGTACGCGTGAATCCAAAAGGTGCGGGTCGTTTATATTTATAGGGCATATACATTTATATATATATATATTTATATATACTATTCTTTTATATCTATATGGTCCCAGAACGCAGTCATACTCACTACTATATTGAAAGTAAATACTGAATATACATGTGCGGTGCGTTACGATTTGTAGTATTTTAAAACAGACATATTAAACATTTCCCTGAACATATATACTATATTCATAGAAGTATTATTTTCTGGAAAAAAAATACATGTTTGTTTTTAGCAGTTGAAATCTACTAAAATCTGCGAATATTGCTATTTTGAAAATTTGAATACATCTGTTTTCATCAAATAGCATGTTTTGTTTGTTTTAATATATATATTTTTTAATTTATGATTTAAAAAAAAAAATGGATGATCGGAATATGTCTTACACACTGTTGAATCCTGTAATTTAACAGCAAGTGGTTTGGTTCACAGGCGACAGTATCGGTGAACAAAACCACTTGTTTTACTGGATTCAACATTGTGCAAGAAAATATTCATATATTATACCATTAATATTATAACATGTGTGTTGTAACATATGCTTATCCTTGCATAGTGGATGTCTGCAGGGAACTTGACCTTTTACCTAAAAATCAAACGATCATCCTCTTTCCACTGTCCAGCAATGAAGTTTCATGAAATTTGCTTTAGGTAATAGGAAAAACTGTGTGGGCAATACTTTTCATTTTCCGGTCATGGTAACGGACCTTTCAACTACTGACTTCAAAATAAACAGGGATTATCATTTCACCAAAGGCATTCAAAGTATGAAGCTTTATGAAATTAGCTTCAGAGAAAGTAATAAAGAGTTTGTACAAAGTTTCGTCAAAATCCAACAAGTAGCGCAGACAAGATTTGTGACAGACGAACGGAAAGGCCAAATCTAATCTGTCTCACCTACCACTTTGTGGTGGGAGACATAAATATAAAGACAATATTTTAGTTCATATGTATACTTTATTAAGCAAATAATTGAGCGAACATAAACTTCAGCATTGACTCTGGCCAGTGGTGTACATGGAGTCTTCTTCCACATGACGTGCAGACTGAAAGAAAAGAAAGACAGAATAAAAAGTTAATATAAGTCGAGCAGAGTATTCAATTTGAATCAGGTGTTGCGAGAGGGATCTAGGGCATGTTTAGGGGAATGGGACAGTTTAAAATTTAATTATTGTTTAACGCCTCATCAACACGTTGTTTAGGTTATTTCGAACCGCCCGAAAGAGAGGAGGAAAGATACATAGGCATCCAGGAACCCTGCCCTACGCTTACTACCGATTAGATACCTATGGTTCTTTAACGTGCTTGGAGGGAGGACAGACTCCGATACACAGGACCACCCGGTTTACGTTCCCATCAGACGAACGAGGCTAGCAGGACACATCGAAGTAACCCAGTGGCGCCAGTAAGAATTGAATCCGTGTTCACTGGATTCAAAGCCGATATGCTATAAACGTCCCTTGACCAAAACTGAGTAAATGGCACATCAAGTAAAGGGTCAATACATATTATATTGTGAATCATACGAGTATATGATTGAACTGACATGATTATAGAACCATTTTAATGTATGTTTCACCCAATAGTACAGCAAGAATCTATTATAAGGATAGACAGAGATTGCAATGTATTATAAGCCATTTTTACTAGAAGGGAAATAAAATACAAGTCTAGCCAAAAATCTAAAAAATTTAAATTTTACATGTTTTGTTCATAGGATATTTTACTTTAATGACTTAGTAAGGTCATTTTACATGGGGAGAAAACATTACTATACACCTATTTATTTTCTCTCTCAAAACCTGGTGATGCCGCTAGTTTTAGAAATAAAACATGATTAAATAGGGCAGTTGAGAAGACACTTTTGTAGATGTGTGGTCTGTTCTGATGTGAAAATGTGTAAAACAGACACAAGATTGGAAATTTGCTCTGAGTCCCTTTAATAAATTGAGGACCCATCACATAGACCAATTGGATGATGTTAAAGGGACAAACGGCAATCTTGAAGTATTTATCAAGCTTTAACATTAGCATCTCCATTTGTTAACCTGGTAACATGTTAAATTTAAACCTGCTTGCATTAAAAGTTAAATAAATTATTATAGGTGCACTGTTATCAACAGTAAGTAATGTGTAAAACAATTTCTTCTGAACTATTCTAATAAATAATATTAATGATGCACAAATGCAAACTATGCAGAAAAAATAACCGAACTCCAGAAGTTTTAAACAAATAAAGACTGCCTAGTGTCTCTTTAACACAACTTGTTTTCGCATGTATCCAGTACATGTAGTTTACACGAGCTCATATGACAATCACGCTGCACTATCACTGACATTTTTTTTTACTCTAACTTTGAACAGCACCAGCATTTAAAGAACTACACAAGTGCAAACAATTTTTAAAAAGGCTCTTACCTCCATATGATCCAATGGCATTTAATACGGCTTGACATTCTGAAGTCGTCCGTATCAATTCACTCAGAGCTGCCCAAGGGCACGATTCACATTTGAGACCTCTCTGAAAACAACATCAATCCAATGTCAATGATCAAACAGACATAGTTTATCCTTTGTTATGCATAATGTAACATATTTAAAAAAGAAAAGATAAAATAACTAAATTGAATAAAGCATGAATACTACTTGTGCTCAATAACACGGTTAATGTAATAAAAACATCTCTCATCATTCATTCTACATGTAAAATATAATGTAGCCCAACTGGAGATCCATTAAAAACATTGTTCCACTTTCACAGCATATTTCCAGCCCATGGAATAGTCATTTCTTTTGAGACACACTGGAGGCAAGCGTAGTAGCTACACCGCCTTAAAGGCTTTTAAGTGAAATGTACTTTCTCAAAATTGCGTTGTTTTTTTCGCAACAGAATGTAAATAAATGTAAATTCATAATCACTTCCTTGCCTCAAAACTTCTGTTCATAAATATGAATCTGACCGATTTCAGTCAAATGTCTATGGCAGATTACATTGTTTCAATGGTAGTTGTATCGGGTTATGTATTCACGAATGTGCATTTCTACTAACAAAAAAAAAGGGTTGTGTACTATTTATTAACAAACACATTTTAATGACAAAACAAATACCTTGATCATGGACCTCAGCAGCAGACAATACTCCCAAATCCAACTTGCAACAACATGTCAATTTCACGTGTCAAGTTATGTCACGGTGACCTGTCAGTCACCAACACTGCATCGTGTTTACACATAATGGAACGTTATTTCGTCCGGTAAGGTATTAGTTTTTACATAATCTGCGGTATAAAACACTGTACGCGTGTTGTAAGACTCCATAGGTACCCGTAGTGCTCGCCGACGTAGCGCGCCCAATTTCGGGTGTAAAAAAATGGCGTCTGTTTTAATTGAAAATTCGTAAAATAGTCCGTAAAATACAAAGAAATAGTCAATGTTCGCGGAGTTAAAATGCGAACAGAACTGATATGTTATAGGTACCTGGCGTTCCTACTGTAGGTACCAGTACAAAAGTATAAAATAACGACCCAGTGAAGGTATTTCCTAACTATGGTGACGCGCCGGTAAAATAAATCGCAATGTATTGTAAAGTGAGGGTCGTTGTGTAGATATTGCTGATTTTTTCTGTGTGACAGCAATTTATAACTTGGAGGTTTCTCTATGGACTTTAAAACTTGTAAATTATAATTTTTAATTATTTCCTGTATTTTAGGAAACTGTTAATGTTCCATCTATGTCTATGAACTATTTCACGCATTAAATTGCTATTTTCATACTTTATTATTGTTTTTTAAACAAATTAGGCCCCGAAGCCTGATGTACTCGCTTTAAGCACGAAAATAAGCAATTTTAATAATACATACATGGAACATTAAATATTAGAATTATACTGTTTCCATGTAAATAAAAGAAGTTTTAAATAAGGGAAATCTTAAATAAATTCAGTTTGCTATAAAACGTCACCGTGTCTTTATTTACCTTTATCCAACACATTTAAATACTTTTTGGATAACAATTATGAAAATACATTCAACTATTTGATGCAGAAAAATTCTGAATTTAAAATGCCCTCTGTATTTAAGGAACATCCACACATAACTAACCATAGACACAACTTTAACTTTTCCGCAAAGGTATCCTTTAAAACGAAAAAATACAATAATTACCTTTTTTCCACAGGAACAAGTAAAACTTCGTTAGTATTGCCGATTTCTTACACTGCTTTCTGTAGTGGCTCTGAGTAAATGTAATTTTACATGTCAACAGGTGTTTATTTTAACAGGGGCGTCCGTGGCCGAGTGGTTAGAGTCTCTGACTTGCAATCACTTGCCCCTCACCGCTGTAGGTTCGATCCCTCAGGGGCCTAGGAATCTTTATGTGAGGAAGCTATCCAGCTGGCTTGCGGAACGTCGGTGGTTCTACCCAGGTGCCCGCCCGTGCACGAAAATGGCCCGGAGGGGCAACTGGGGTCTTCCTCCACCAGTGGAAGCTGGGAAGTCGCCATATGACCTTAGCTGTTGGTGCGACTATAAAATCCAATTCAATTCAATTATTTTAACAATATGTCTACTGTACCTTTAAAGATAGTGCCTACATTCCATTTAATTATAGTAACCACTGAACCTTAGCATTTGTATTTACCTGGACAGTTTAGACTGGACACTGAACTACTTTCAGTGTACATGTATATTGTATGTAACAGTATATTTATAGTATGTGTATGAATGTGGTATGATGTGAATAGGTTACCTAACCAGTTACCTAACCTTGTTCTTTTATTAGTTTCCCGCCTAAAAGCCCTCTCTATCACTTTTGTCACAGCTGTCAGCGGAGTAGGTTATACTTCTCCAAGAATATACTTATGCATTGATAGCCATAAGTTGAGTTACTTTATTTGCCTGTCTATACAGAGTAAATAAAGTGAGGCCATTGCCTGGTATGTATTGTTTTATTTAATTTTTATATAATTGCTAAATGATGTATTTCGCTGGACATGCTGGAATTATGGAATTTTAGCGTATTAAGTTATAATGTTATTTCTTTGTAATTCCACATTAATAAAAATATAGAAACCTGCAAAGGACGTAATCTTATACATTACAAACCCCTTACAACAATGGCGATCCCGGTATTTGGATAAACAGCTAGGCGTGGCCCATTGGTTCACCTTAACCGGAGGCAAACTGGAGAAGTGATGGCCACCATAAGACCCCACCACCACCCGGAAAAGCTGAAAGATGGAGGATGAGGAATCAAGTGTTTTTTTCTAGGCCTAGAGTGTTTTTTTAAGTGATTTTTTTGGTACCAAAACTTTGTTGTGCACAAAACTTTGCATAGCCTCTTTCAAAAGAGCTATGTGGCAAGACTACGGTGGAGGAGAGGACTCACGCGGCGACCTTCGGATGTGATCGGGAGAGGACATGGACAAAATGTGGAGTGTTTGTATGTTTGTGGAAGTGTTGTTTTTTATGTGATTTTTTTATGTGATTGAGGAAATGGAAGGACAGTGAACTGATAAATGTAAGTTATCTTGTTTATTTGCTCTGGCTGTTATATTCGTAAATTGTTGTTTCTAAATTATTTAACGATACACAATTTCGTGCCCATTTCTACTTTCGTTTTCGCAAATTTACCATGTGTGTCAGTACTTTTTCCAAATTCGTAAATTTTTGCTGTGTATGATAAACGATTGATTCATATGGTTAAAGACGCCCTTTTTATAATGATTAGTTGTGATAGTTCATAACAATTTCAAGTAAAAGGTGCTTTTTAGACCGTTTTCCGAAAACGGAAGTTGACAATTTTCTAGACCGAAAGTGTTCCGCGATTGCTAAAAATTAGAAAACAAACATTGATTTTCAGTTATTTTTGCTAATTTTGCATTACCAGAGCAGATTTTTGTGTTATTTGTTATTAAAATTAGTTTGGTTATAAGATTTTGTTACAGTTATACCGTCATTTAGCCATTATGTGTATAGTGAAAAGAAATATGTATTTATAAAAGGTGTGTTTACATGTCAGTTTTAATAATTAAGTTGATTAGCTAAGTTCGCCTCAGGAATATTATAAATTATTTTAGATTATAGTTTAGACATAGCTATAAGATTTTCTCCAGCTGATTCGTAAAAGATTTCAGCCAGGATATTAATTAAATTGTTTCGCTTGCTTTCACTTCTTTAAATTAACACTCTTCACTAACATTGACAGAGAGGAAGGTCAGATTGAAAGTATCAGTTACTAGATCAGTATTTATTTTTGTATTTGCCCCTTATACAATATTTGACGGAAAACAATATGATTTAGCGTTGCTTTTCAGCAGTTACACATAGGAGACGGTGCTGTATTGTTGAACGTAAAATATATTTGTGTTTCAGCATTACAAAGTTATAGCTATTTACTGCTGCAGGGATAACGTTGAACGTAGATTAGAAGAAAAAAATTCATTTAGTGTATTTAATGTTGATATGACGGGTATTGTTGTATTTACAGGGAATGGCGAACGTGTGAGGCGTTTTTGATAGCAAGTGGATATGACTTGTAAGTCATATATATATGTGTTGTTTACATTTTCAGGTGGTTCATAGTTTATTTTGTTTACATTGTCAATACTGAAATTGTATATCAGTGTGGGTTAATTTAATTAGCCATATGTAAATCGTGCAAATAGATTTTCACTTTTCAGGAGCAGTGATATCCTTTTTGTAGTGTTTATAAAACACATTAGTTTAAGTAATTTATTAGTATTACTTAATTAAGATGAGTGCAAATAAGAGCCCTGAAAAAGGTGCAAAGCCCAAAACTTTATTTTTTAATTCACCCGGTGATATTGGCCCGAAATCTAGCAAGATGTCTACTCCTAAACCAACAGGGGTGGGGGATGGGAGTATAAGTAATCCAGTGAATTACAATGTGACCCCTTATGTCCCTAAGCTTCCAACATTTTCCGGCGACGAACCCCTTAATAAAGGTGAATGTCCCTATAATGAATGGCGTTTCGAGGTAAGGTGTCTATTGAATGACCCCGACACAGTAGAGCATTTAATATAACAGTCCATTCGTAGGTCACTCAAAGGCTCTGCTAGAAAGATGATGATCCCTCTTGGTGAGAAATCCAAAGTAAAGGACATTGTTGACAAACTAGATGCCATGTTTGGTGACGTCTCAACCAAGGGCATGATCATGCAGGAATTTTTTAATACTGCATCTTTCGGATGTAGACTGGAAACGCTACTCCAAACCGCTATAGATAATGGTCACCTTAATCATGAATCCAAGAACGATTTATTGAGACACAAGTTCTGGACATCCCTTTGTTCAGAGAGGTTAAAGTCACAAACTCGTCATAAGTATGACACCATATTAGATTTTAACTTGCTCCTAAGGGAAATACGTATGGTTGACCGCGAGATCAACTTACAGCCTTCGATCTCATCCACTGTTCGTAAAGCACAGGCAAATGCTATTTCAGAGCAGTCTCTTGAATCAAAATGTCAAGCACTTAGCTCCGATTTGCATAAGAAGTCAGTGAGATGGTGACGAGGTTAGACACAAAATATGAGTCTAAACTGGACCAGATTATTCAGTTATTGAACCGCCCTATAGATAGGTCGTTGAATCCTGGTGCCCCAGAGTTTCAACCTTCTTTCTCAAACCCACAACCTCCAAGACCCTTTTATGGTAGAGGTAGAGGTCAAGGTAATCCTGGTCGGCAGTTTGGCCGAGGTAACTTCAGTAGCACTAGAGGTCCACCCCCAAAAGGGTAACCGCCTCTGTTAAGGGCCAAACAGAGGCTGGTGAAGCGGATAGGCCTTTACTAGACATATTAATTGGAACCGCAAATAACTACAACATAACAGTTAACAACCAGAGTTTCAAATCACTTATTGATACAGGAGCCATGGTTTCAACCATATCAGAACGTGCTTTTCATTCTTTGAAGAATAAGCCTGCTCTTTTACCTTTGACAAACCTTGGTATTGAACTTTCAACAGCTGATGGTTCAAATTGAATTATATTGGATACATTGAATGTTCAATACACGTTTCCTTTTTAAAGAAACAGTTTGAAGTTCCAATACTTGTTATCCCTGATAATGAATTTACAGAAGGTTGTCCCATTATCATTGGAACTAATATAATACGTCTGTTTAGGGATTCTCCTTCAGATTCATTATCTGGTATTATTCCTAATAAATGGCAAGTTGCCATTGATAGCCTTAACTGTGTTACATACACTGCCAAACTTTAAGGCAAGAAATCAGTTAATGTAGGACCATATGAGCAAATAACATTGAATTGTGTTGCTCGCAATATATGTCATGACATCCCACAAGTTGTCACAGAGAACACAGTGAATAACACCTCCGGGTACACTGTTTGCCCAGAGTAGTTAAACTTAAACAGTCTGGATCTTTTACCAGGATTGCTGTAAGAATTTGCAATATGACTGCAAAGAGTATTCGTCTTTCTCCGAAAAACAACATATGTCAACTAACTGAAGTCTCAGTTATTGATGATTTTGCTTCTGAGTTTTCAAACGTCCCCAGTACAGATCAGTGTTCAGAAGATCTAGGTGTGAAGGTCAATACTGAAAATCTTACACCTGACCAACTACTCAGAGTTCGTCAAGTTTTAGGCAAATGGAACCATATTTTTTCCAAAGGACCGACCGATATAGGGTGCACTAATCTTCTTAAGCACAAAATAGTCCTAGAAGACCCTACCCCTTTCAAACAACCTTATCGAAAGATACCTCCCGGTCTATATGAGGAGGTAAGGCAACATATTAAAGAAATGTTGGCCGCTGATGTAATCAGAGAGTCAGACAGTCCTTTCTCCAATAATTTGGTATTGGTGAAGAAAAAAGACGGGTCATTGCGATTTTGCATTGACTGGAGATTTCTCATCTCCAGAACTAGGAAAGATGCATATATGCTTCCTAGGTTCGATGACTCCGTAGACTCTCTGGTTGGCTCAACCATGTACAGTAAACTGGACATCCGGTCAAGTTACTGGAACGTTGAGGTAGAAGAAGACCATAAGCCTTTCACCGCCTTTTCAGTAGGTAATCTTGGTTTCTACGAGTGGAATCGTATGGGCTTTGGTCTTACAAACGCTGCTGCCAAATTTCAGAGATTGATAGAGAAATGTATGGGTGACCTACATCTCAAAGAATGCATAGTCTTCCTTGACGACACTCTTATATTCTCGAAAACGTTCGAGGAGCATATTAATCGTCTAGAGGCAGTGTTTTCTAAGCTTTCCCAACATGGTTTGAAGCTTAAACCCTCAAAGTGTGAGCTTTTTATGCACTCAATTTCTTATCTTGACATATCATTTCCAAAGAAGAAATACACACTGAGCCCGAAAAGATTTCTGCCATTAGAAACTGGCCAGTGCCGAAAAATGTCAAGGAGTTACGCCAATTTCTTGGATTTGCCGGCTACTACCGAAAATTTATTGCATCTTATGCCAGTATAGCAGAGCCTCTTAATGCCTTGCTTAAGGGCCACTGCACTAATGGTGTGAACAGATCAAAGAAGAGAAAGAAAAAAAGTCCCACAGAATGGACTTGGGGTGAGTCCCAACAACAGGCCTTTTTAACTCTGATTGAAAAGTTGACAACTGCCCCAGTTCTAGCCTTTGCAGATTACTCACTACCATTTACCCTCCATACAGATATCTCAGGTACTGGACTGGGTGCAGTCCTTTATCAAAAGCAAGACGGAGAGGAAAGAGTCATCGCATATGCCAGTCGAGGCCTGAAACCCAGTAAGAAGAGATATCCAGCCCATAAGTTGGAATTTCTAGCCTTAAAGTGGGCTGTGACTGACAAATTTAACGATTACCTAGAGGGTAATTCCTTTAATGTCGTTACAGACAACAACCCGCTCACGTATGTGCTTACCACTGCGAAGCTTGATGCTACCGGTCACCGTTGGGTAGCCGCTTTGGCAAACTACAACTTTACCCTGTCTTATAGGCCCGGAAAGTTGAATGCAGATGCCGATGGACTGTCTCGGATCCCAGTTTCCTCAGAGGTTATTAAGGCCATATGTGTGGCTGTAACACCCAACATCCCATTAGCAGAAAGTGTTTCGACTGGCAACATCCCTTCTTCGGCCGAGGAGGAGATGATCCAGTATGAAAGCTTGCAGAAAATCAAATGGGTAGTGGAACAGAAAAAAGACACGGTTGTGTCTAGGGTGTCTGACTTAATTAGGAGTGGTTTTCGCCCAAGGGAGGAGGAACTCCGGCAAGAGTTTCCCAATGTACAGAAATTCCTTAGAGAATGGAATCGTCTCTGCATAGAAGACAATATTCTGTACTGAACCACTTCCCAAGATGGTCAGCCTATCAGGCAATTAGTCATACCTGAGTCTTTTCGCGCTCTTGCCCTGAAAGGAGTTCATGATGACGTAGGTCATCCAGGAAGAGAAAAAACTCTGTGGCTTGCAAGGCAATGGTTCTATTGGCCTGGCATGGAAAATGATGTGAATGCCAGGGTGGAACATTGTGGGCGTTGTATACGCAGAAAGTCACATATTCAGTTAGCTGAATCTGTCCCTGTTCAAACATCTAGACCTATGGAATTAGTCTGTATTGATTTTCTGTCGTTAGAAATGTCTAAAGGCGGGTATGAACATATCCTGGTTATTACTGATCATTTTACCAGGTATGCTCAGGCGGTACCCTGCAGAAATCAACTGGCACAGACTACTGCCAAGGCACTGTACGACAATTTCTTCAGGTTTTACTCCTTTCCTGAAAAACTACACAGTGACCAAGGTAGAAACTTCGAGAGTAAGTTAATACAAGAACTTTGTAAGATAGCCGGCACAGCAAAGACTCGAACTTCGCCATACCATCCTCAAGGGAATGGGTCTTGCGAACGTTTTAATCAAACGCTACTTAAAATGCTCGGTACTCTCGAAGTGGACAAGAAAGCTGACTGGAAAACCTATGTAGGACCCTTGGTACAGGCATATAATGCGACCAGGAGTGAGTCCACAGGTTATTCCCCACATTTTTTGATGTTCGGGTGGCATCCCAGGCTTCCCATAGATGCATATATGGGTACAGGACCACATATCAGTCATACCGATCGGCATTCTTATGCTGAAAAGCTCCAGCAACGCCTTCAGTCCGCTTATAAACTAGCAGCTGAAGAGGCTGGTAAAAAGGCCGCAAAGGGCAAAGTGCTCTACGACCGCAAGGTCACTGCGTCCAAGCTTGAAGTCGGAGACAGAGTTTTGGTTAGATCTGTTGGTCATAAAGGAAAACATAAATTGGCAGATCGTTGGGAAGAACCTCCTTATTTGATAATAAGTATTCCCAATAAGGATATGCCAGTGTACAATGTTAAACGTGAGGACGGACAAGGCAAAGAGCGTAAACTTTATCGCTATATGTTATTGCAGTTTATTGCCCCATTTCCTGTCCCAGTCCCATGTCCGCCTAGACAAGACCGCAAGGTTATGTCTAAACCCAAAACCCGTAGAAAGCCTGTGGAACCGCTTACATCAGATGTCTCTAGTTCTGAATTTGACACCTCGTCAATTAGCTACATTATTCCCCAACGAACTAGTTGGAGGAATAACAGCTTTCAACCTCCAATTTCTCCTATTTCTGAAGGAAAATCTTTATCTACCCTCAGAACCGACTCTATGAACAGTACTCAACCTGTTATAGAGCAAAGAGATGCCTCGGTCTCAGTCCTACTCAGAAAGAACCCGTTTCCACTGCAGATAACCATACTAGGAATGAGATTGAGCGGCTGGATGGCCCTACAACACCCAATCAAAATTCTGAGGTTAATGATTCTCTGCAAGAAACGGACCTGAGTAATTCTGCTCGGGAAACCGTATCATCTCGGTCAGATACTAGTTCTGCATCCGTGCCCAACAATTCTCGGTTGGAAGCAATGAATACTACTAGTCTTTCGCCCAAATCAATTCCGGACCAGGTGAACTCAGACCCACCTCTGATGGAGGATAAACAAACCCATACGATGGCAGTACCATCGCTACAGCAAGACGACGGTGGTTCTCGAAGACCAGTTCGAGAACGAAAAGCCCCAACTCGATTTGGGCAATGGGTATATCTTCCCATTCAAGTTAAAGACCCGGACACCATCGAGTATTTTATTTAAACCGATGGAGTACAACGGTTATAATACGTGAATTTAGTAATATGCTGATTTTAATTTTAAATCATTGTTTTTATTGTTCGCCAGCTAGTTGAACAGAAAATGCGGTTGTTGTCATTAAATTCTGAAAACGGAATATTATATTATGCAACTGCTGTATTATAATGTATTCGTATAGACGGATTACATTGATACATTATCGCAGTAATTTCTTCTTGACATATGAAAAAAATAGTTTTTATTGTCGGTTTAACATATTTAGTGTGTGTGGTGTTGTATTTTCAGAAAGTGATATTTCGCAAAATAACGAAGAACTGTTTTTTTACAATCATAACAAAGAAAGGAATTTCATGGTGAATGAACATACTTCAACAGGCATGGGGTGCCACTATTAAATTCATTATTTGTGGATGGATATTTAACACTGACAGTCCTTTTTTTAAATGGTACTAACTTATCAATATGAATATATCACAAGTGAATTTGTTTCAGAAAGTTGATATATAATCACCTGCAGAGTATATTTGATAAAAGAATAGTTACCCATAATTGAATTTGAACCAGAGACCTTACTCATTTAAATGTTTTTAATGCGTGAATGTTTCGCCATTTTGAACACAAAGTTGTTTTGAAATGGAATCCTAGTATGATAGTGATGACTTATAGCATTACACCACACAACGTTAATCTACATGTGATGACTTATAGCATTACACCACACAACGTTAATCTACATGTGCAACATGACCGATAATTCTTGAAGTGCATTCAAATATGTTATTTGCCATCATAATAAAAATGATACTTAATATACCATGTTTTGAAGAATTTCATATGGTTCAGGAGTTAGAACTACTAGCTTATAATAATTATATTAGACGGTTGTTGCTTCGAGTCCTGAGACTGAAAAACTTTTTTTCTGCACATTATAATGCTACCTTTATGCAGGTATGGTGTGCACTGCTCGTTGTCTTTAAAGTAAATGATGTCCTGCATTAAATTTGATTGCTTATTCACAAGGGCATGGTGAATATTAATATACAATTAAAGACACACTAATAACAAACAAGAAATTAATTAATATAGGCATTAAGTAGCTTTAAACAACTTGTATTATATTTACACGAGCATATTTGTGTTTTACTTATATTGCCTATTGATGCTGCCTTGTTGGTTAGAGATTAGATCATGGCGGGGATTTCTTTATTTTCACTGTCCTGTTTTAATGGGATGACAGTAGGGTAAGTGTGAGGTTTGGTGCACCCTAGAACCGGTTTAAACCCCCAGTGACCTACTTTGCCACTGACCGTTCCAAGGCGGTAGCCCTATTGTCAACCCTTTTTGTGTTTGTGATGTCGTTTGCATTTATTATTGCTTTTGCCTTCTTGTTTGTCTGTTTGCGTGTTTGTTTCTGTGTTTTGTGGTTTACTGTCGTCCTTGAATGCTACTTTCCCTGTCCGATCTTTTTATATTTCTTGTAAGGTCTTGAGACCTTTATATTTAGATAGCCTGTATATAAACCAATCACTTTATTTACAAAACAGATGGTTGAACATTTCTTTAATAATGTCTAGAAGAAAAACACGCTGAAATACAGGAATCGGTGGTGAGTATACGAGCAAAAAAAGCACGTAGTAGTTTACTTATTAATACATGCATAAGTTCAAACAAAGTGAATGTAACAGTCTCATTTCAGTTGTATTTGTAAAGAGGTTAAATTTGGCATTCCTTGTTTGTGTCGCCTTTTGGAAGAAAAATGCGATACACTTTGTCATCCGTCAGTCCGTCCGTCCGTCACGAAAAGTTAACATTGCCTATAACTTTGTCAGTTCTCCATATTCATCAAACTTTCAATATATACTCATCTTGACCACATCAATATGACCATACTAAAATATAAAGGTCAAGATCACACTGAAGGTCATTATATGGGTTAAAAACACGAAATCTTAACATTGGCAATAACTTTGTCATTTCTTGACATTTCTTCATCAAACATTCAATATATACTCATCATGACAGTATCAACATGACCATAGTAAATATCAAGATCATGCTGAAGGTCATTATATGGGTTAAAAACATGAAAACTAAATGATGGCTATCACTTTATCATTTCTTCACATTTCTTCATCAAACGTTCAATATATACTCATCATGACAACATCGACATGACCATACCGAATACCTAGGACAAGGTCACACTGAAGGTAATTGTATGTGTTAAAAACACGAAAACTCAACGTTGGCTATAGCGTTGTCATTTTTGACATTAAATTTCTTCTTTATCAAAGGTTCAATATATACTCATCATGGCAACATCAAGGTGACCATACTAAAATATCAGGTCAAGGTCATTATATGGCTTAAAACACGTAAACTTAACATTAGCTATAACGTGACTTCTTGTTATTGTTGTTGTTGTAGTAAAAATGTTGGGGTTAAAAGACTGACGAAAATGTTGGGGGTAAAATACTGGCCATAAGATCGTGTTGTTGTATTGAAATTGCTGTATTGCAATTGGCGCTATGTCATAGGTCCATATAACAGCTACAACTTTGAAACTTTATACGGTTGCTCTACATCATAAAGCATATCAGGTTTCATAACTCTGTGCTGATTTCGGCAAAAGTTATGCCCCTTTTGTCATCCCTTGATTGGGCCATGCAATACTGATTTCCACTCAGGAAAATCTCATGATCAGCCCTACGTGTAACACACCTATGACAAACATTAAAAACAAAAACTGTATGATACCTTACCACTACAAACCACTCCTTCTGAATACATGTCCACCTACCCCAGCCATTTGTCACATTTCACTGATCATATCAGCTTCTTTTTTGATGTTTTTGTTTACTTAATTCAAACTACCTCAATATTCTAAAAATCTTCATAACATTCTAGAAATATATATCATCAGCAATTAATGCAAACACTTAAATATGTTTTGATATTTTTAGTATGTGCCTTTGTTCTCAAATTACTCTTGCTTACTGTTGCCATATAACTTTTTATACTTTTTAAAATATTTCTACGTTTTAGTTATATAATAAAAATTTGCAAATAAATACACATGTTTGTTTCCTCCTTTTGAAAACATTCTGTGCCGCCCTGATGCTTTGCATCAGTTTCTTTTTGTTATTTTTACGGCTGGCGTGGCGCAGTCGGTAGCGCGGCGGATTTGTAACCGGAGGCCCCGGGTTCAATCCTCCGTGGTGCCACTGAGTTCCGTCGGTGAGTTCTTCGACAAGACACTTTCTCGTCCGTCGGATGGGGACGTAAACCGGGCGGTCCCGGATATCGGTCTATCCTGCGAGCACGTTAAAGATCCATAGAAATCTATTCGATAATAAGAGTAGGTCAGGTTCCCGGAATCCTATGTATCCCTCTCTCTGGGGCGGCTCTAAATAACCTATACTGTGTTGATGAGCCGTTAAACAACTTTCAATTCAATTCTTCTTGTTTTTAAATGTTTTGCATGTTATTAAATATTGATTATTGTCAGTACACCTATGTTTGTCAGTACACCTATGATTGTCAGTACACCTATGTTTGTTGTCGTGGATAATTGTCTCTAAATAGCAACGTGTATCGGTCGTGTGCAGTCGGGTGTATTGAAAGTTTTCATATTGCGGGATGTATTGTTTTACATAATATTTAAAAGGACATAATCTGTTCATGTAAAATACCAAAAGTGAGGTAATTAAGTAAGTACTTCTAGCTAAATGTTTGAGAACAATAATTAATTAAGGACTATCGGTCAGCCATCTTTGATCCAAAAAATCCAAAATCGATGAGATATTGTCAAGTGATGTACGCATTTTAGGCACGAGCAATGTCAACCATATAGTACATGACAGTAATTCAACACTATTGATGTGAACATAATATTAGAAAGAATACTTATATGGCACAAATTGTGCGCTTTATATTCGAAAAGTTTGGTACAGTTTTTCTTAAAGTTGTTTTGTTTTTTATGTGAAATAAACTGGTCCATAAAATGGTCCATTTATCCAGCGAGTGTAGACGAGACATCATTTCTGAATAAAATAAGCCATGTTGTCATCCGCAGTACAATCGCAGGGATTTGAGATTTTGCATGTTTTTCGTAGACTTAATGAATGAATGAATGAATGAATGGTGTTTTACGGCACGTCGACACATAAATAGGTCATATTGTGCGCTAAATTTGATGAAAAATGAAGAAATGAAGTATTAATTAAAAATTAATGTAAATATTTAAAGATAAAACTATTAAAAAATAAGGGATGATAAGGTGTAATATAAACTATGTATGGAAATCAAAAATGCCCGTCAACGGGTATATAAACAAGTAAATATATATAAGAACACATTATAATGATTTATATAGTCTGATCTCTTTTAGGAAATCTAAAACAAAACTAAAATCTACAGTATCAAATAACTCTTTCATGGTATTAACATTGTAGTACCTTTGACGCATAGGATCAAAGTCTACACATTCCAATAAGATGTGTTTGACCGTTAACGGTGCAAAGCAGGGTATACATTCTGGTAATTGCTCACCTTGTAATAAATATGAATGAGTATAACGTGTATGCCCTATCCTGCACCGGGCTAGGACAACTTCCTCTCGACGAATGGGTCTACTAGAAGAACGCCATTCTCCGAGTAACGGTTTAATTGAATGGAGTTTATTGTTAACTGACAAATCCCAAGCGGTTTGCCAAGAGTTACGAATATATGTGTTAATACAACTTTTAAAATCAGTATAAGGTAATTTGGTATTAGATATATGTAAATCTAATGCTGCCTTAGCAGCACTATCAGCTATATCATTACCACGTATTCCTACATGGCTTGGAAGCCATCAGAAAAATAATAACATTATCAATTATAAGAGAATTGTACTTTTCTAAAAGTTGAAGCACAACTGGGTTATATGTTTCATATTACCCAGTGCTTGAAGAGATGAAAGGGAATCAGAAAATATTACAAAATGGTCATCATCAGATTCCTGAATATAATTTAAGGCAAGTTCAATTGCCTTAAGTTCAGCTGAAAAGATAGAGGCCTTGTCGGGCAGGCGGCTCTTTATGCTGTGTTTGTGAACAACTGCTGCTGCAGCTACCTTATCTCCATCTTTAGAGCCATCTGTGTATATATGTTGAAAGTTATTGTATTTCGATTTAATTTCATTAAATTTGCTTTGAAAGACAGTAGGGTCTGTACTGGATTTGTTATTATTACAAAGATCAAAAATATTTGTTGGTGTTTCCAAAGTCCACGGTGGAATTTGTGGTACTTTGTACTTGGCAATCAAATTTAGGTCGATTTCAGTGTCTCTTAATTTTGGTTTAATACGAAGACCAAATGATCGAATGGCCTTCGGTTTGCGATCAAAAAGAGGTTCACAACTAGGATTAAAAACATTATCGAAAGTGGGGTTTGAGGGGTTCGACTTTAATTTAATGGCGTATTAAAGAGCTAATTTGTCCCGTCTATGAGACAGTGATGGTTCATTAGCTTCAACATATAGACTTTCGGCTGGTGATGTACGAAAGGCACCTAAGGCGAGTCGTAATCCTTGATTATGTATAGGGTCGAGCATCTGCAAGTACGACTTGCGGGTCGATCCATATACTATCGAGCCGTAGTCCAGCTTGGATCTGATAAGAGATCTGTAAAGTCGCAAGAGGACTTTTCGATCTGCTCCCCAATTAGTGTTTGCAACAACTTTAAGTAAGTTAAGAGCTTTAAGGCATTTGCCTTCAAGTATTTAAGGTGTGGTATAAACGTTAATTTACGGTCGAAAATAAGACCAAGGATTTTTGTCTCATCCACTCCTGGTATTGGTGACCCATCCAGTGTTAGATGAGGGTCTTCATGATGTTTACGAAGTTGACAAAAGTGCATACAATTAGTTTTAGATTTAGAAAATTTAAAACCATTTTCATCATACCAGGTCTGAAGTTTATTGAGACATTGTTGTAATTGTCTCTCGATAGTATTCATGTTTTTTGCACGATAACATATAACAAAGTCGTCAACATATAGCGAACAATCCACACATAGATTGATGCATTTTACTATACTGTTAATCTTTATATTAAAAAGTGTGACAGAGAGTATGCTGCCCTGTGGAACACCCATCTCCTGTTCATGAATATCAGAGAGGGTTGAACCCATTCGGACACGAAATTGTCTATCATCTAAGAATTTCTCTATAAAAATGGGTAATCGGCCTCTAAGACCAAGGTCACGAAGATCATTCATAATACCATACTTCCATGCAGTATCATAAGCTTTCTCCAAGTCAAAATATACAGCGACTAGATGTTCTTTTTTATGAAAGCTTCCCTAATAAATGATTCAGATCGAATGAGATTGTCTGTTGTGCCTCGTTGGCGCCGGAATCCACTTTGATACTTTGTTATCAGCTTGTTGGATTCCAGGTACCAAACGAGTCTCTCATTAATCATTCGTTTCATGGTTTTACATATACAACTCGTTAAAGCAATAGGGCGATAATTTATTGGGTCCGTATGATCCTTTCCAGGTACGGGGACTGGAATAACGATTGCTTCCCGCCAAGAATCGGGGAAGTTTCCCGTCACCCAAACCTTATTAAATATATCAAGAAGGGTAGAGAGACAGGATTCAGGTAAATGTTTTAGTAATTGATAATGGATATCATCAGGACCAACTGATGTATCATGAGCCTTTTTAAGGGACTCTAGAAGTTCTTTGAGAGCGAATCGTTTATTGTATTTCTCCAAGTATTTTGACTTGAAGTTCAGCTTCTTCTGTTCTTTTAATTTCTTATTTTTCAGAACATTTGGTTGACAATTTTCAGAAGAAGAATTTTTTGAAAAAGTTTCTGCCAAAGTGTTTGTAATATCTTTGACAGATGTTATATCTCCATTATCTGTTTTAAGATGATTTACAGAACTAGAATTACCTTTACCACTTATTTTCCGGACCATGTCCCATGTTTTCTTAAGAGATGAGCGAGAATTCAGCCTAGAGACGTAAGATCTCCAGGATTTCCTCTTGCTATCCTTAATAGTACGACGGGCTTTCGCACGAAAAACTATAAAATTATCTAAATTTGTTTGAGTTGGCCGCAAGTTAAAATTATTTAATGCAGCTTTACGATCGCTAACTGCCTTTTGGCAGTCATCGTCGTACCATAACTAAAAAGCTACTCAATCAGGGTTACCGTTACCATAAACTTCGTAAAACCTTTGCAAAATTTTATTATCGTATCCCTGATCTTCTTTCCAAATATAACAGTAATTTAAGGACTCTTCTGCGACAAGGACTATCACAACCTGACTTCTATGGTGATGTGATTTATAAACTTCGTATGATTTTTGGTCATGATCATTTTCATACTATCTTTGTTAAACTTGTTAAAAAGTTTATTAAAAGAGGTTATGACCCTATCATTTTGCAACGTACTGCATGCTTGGTGGTGAACCCTTTTACAGTTCGCCACTATGATTTCCTCTTTAATTGTACGATGACCGGACAGGCTGTGGAGCCTATGATGACGCCTACCTAAAGCCCATTGGGACGGTGGCGTTTGATGTTTGTCTACGATCTTTCCTGTCGTGCCCATTTGGTTTATTCTCTTGTTGCTCTGGCTTCTGCCAAGTCATTGAGTACCTTCATTGTGGCTTTCTAGGCTATTGTTTTTTTGTATTATATTTACACGAGCATATTTGTGTTTTACTTATATTGCCTATTGATGCTGCCTTGTTGCTTAGAGATTAGATCATGGCGGGGATTTCTTTATTTACACTGTCCTGTTTTAATGGGATGACAGTAGGGTAAGTGTGAGGTTCGGTGCACCCTAGAACGGGTTTAAACCCCCAGTGGGCTTTGTTGCCACTGACCGTTCCAAGGCGGTAGCCCTATTGTCAACCCTTTCGTGTTTGTGATGTCGTTTGCATTTGTTATTACTTTTGCCTTCTCGTTTGTCTGTTTGCGTGTTTGTTGTTGTGTTTTGTGGTTGACTGTCGTCCTTGAATGCTGCTTTCCCTGTCCGATATTTTTATATTTCTTTATGTGGGCGTTTAGGATTTGCCGAGGTTTTTGGAATAGTTTGATCAGCTATATCGTGAAGAGTTTTGGTAAAAAGAGCAGTTGCGTCTTCGACATCCTCAAAAACGGAAGGCTTTAATTGTTCCTCGCAAAGAGATTGAAACGTAGTCCAATCAGCCTTGCGAAGTTTCCATCGTTGCGTTTTTTCGAGAAGTGGAGGGCCGATATTTTCAAGAAATATGGGGAAGTGGTCACTTCCACAGAGGTCGTCTCCACAACTCCACGAAAAATCCATTAAAAGCGTTGGATCGCATATTGTTAAATTAATGGAAGAATGAGAGCCTGTAGCAGGATGTAAATAAGTATGTGACTTATTATTAAAAAGACACAAATTGTTTTTGGCTAAGAAATCCTCAATTTATCTAGCCTTTATCGTTTATATCTTTACAACCCCAGATGTAGTTGTGTGCATTAAAATCGCCCAAGAGTATAAAAGGTGATGGCAATTGTGCAATTAGGTGATTGAGATCTTTAGGGTCTAGTGAAGAACTATGTGGTAAATATAAGGAACATATTGTTATGACTCTGTGCATAGTAACACTGACCGCAATAGCTTGCAAATTTGTTTTCCACGGAACAGGTCTTTGAGGAATATTTCGATTAACGATTATCGAAACTCCACCAGTCGCCTTGTCCCCGGTATCACAACTATGATTGTATAGTGAGTATTGTTTAAAAGATACCTTATCACTCGTCTTCAAGAATGTTTCTTGAAGACAAAATGCAATAGGATTGTGTTAAAATTAAGCTGATTTCATCATAATTTGGTTTCAAACCTCGACAATTCCACTTAAACAGGAAACAACTTCAAAAAATCTTCTTTTCTAAAACCACAAGGCACAGAGCTCTCATATATTACAATTGAATTGAATGTTGTTTAACGGCTCATCAACACAGTATAGGTTATTTAGAGCCGCCCCAGAGAGCGGGGAAGGATGCATAGCAATCCGGGAACCTGTTCTACTCTTATCGAATAGATTCCTATGGTTCGTTTACGTACTCGGAGGATAGTCATATATTACAAGTAGCATCAGCTAATGATCCTCTACCAAGTTTATCAAAATGGTGACCCTGGGATTAAAGTTGACTCTCTCCCAGGCGTCACAGTTTTACATATGAAAAACAAATCTTCTGCTCTTAAACTACAAGAGCCAAAGGTTTAATATTTTGCATTTACTATAAGCTTATGCTCCTTTACCAAGTTTCTTTAAATGGTGATCCTGGGGTCACATTTTGCCCCGCCCCAGTGGTCACATGTTTTACATAGACTTGTATAAGGAAACATATTTAAAAATATTCTTCTCTGAAACTGCAGAAGCCAGAGGTTTAATATGTTGCATTTACTATTAGCTTATGGTCCTCTACCAAGTTTGTTCAAATGGTGACCCTGGGTGTCACAGTTTTACATATACCGGGCGTCACAATTTTGCATAGATTTATATATTAAAAAAACAAACATATCTCTTCTCTGAAACTACAAGAGCCAGAGGTTTAATATTTTGCATTTACTATGAGCTTTATATGGTCCTTTACCAAGTTTATTCAAATGGGTGACCCTGAGGTCAAATCTGGCCCTGTCCCAGGGCACACATGATTTTCATAGACTTGTATAGGGAAAAACTTAAAAAATCCTCTCTGAATCCACAAGGCACACATCGCTCATATATTACATGTAGCCCTGGGGTCACATTTAGACCTGCTACAGGGGTTACAGTCTAGCACCTTCATTTTGAATTTGATCTTTACCAAACTTTGACAGTCTCTTTATATCAATGTTATTAACACAAAACAGAGGCCAACTTTCTTGAACCATCTTAACCAAACTTGCACAGATTGTATATTGACCATAAGATTTTTAAGAAGTTCGATAATGGGCCAGTACTCAGGTGATCGATTTGGGGCCAACTTGGCCCTCTTGTTTATTAAGTCAATTACTCACATACTAAAATTACTAAAAGCCTTACAGTATTCAAACTTCATACACACTTACATAAATATGGCACCATTATGTTCTTATCCAAATCAGCTCCATAGAACTTGCCTTTTAATAATACACTTAACATTTTGTTACTCCATTTTGTAAGCAACCGATAACCCTTTAGCGGGGCATTCGGGTCCCTTGGACACATTGTCTAGTTATATTTGAGATTAATAACATCTGCTCATTCAATGAAAATGAATGTTTCAGGAAAATGTTTGAAACGGGAACGTTAACTTGTACCAGTAAGTAATGGTTTAAACATCTTTGTAAGGTACATATGTTTGCTATCCTGTTTCCCTAGTGTTTCAGGACAATGTTTCAAACACGTACATAAGTACCGTAAGTAACGGTATGTAATTTTTTTAACATCTTTGAAAGGTACATATACTTGCTTCCTGTTTCCCTAAACACCCTATTTGTTCACCCTTAAGTTCTTGTTGTCAAATTTGAATAAGTACTGTAAATGTCAAGTACTCTATATAAGACAAACAAGGTACATACAAAAATCCCAAAATATCTCCTTTTGTTCAGACCATCAAATAGGAAACAATCATTTCAATTGTTACTCCTGTGGCATAATTTCTCTAACAATATGCATTTTTAATATATATATCGTAACGTTCATTCTGCGTTCGTTCCGCGTTCATTCTGAATTCATTTTCAGTTTGTTCAGCGTTCGTTCTGCATTCGTTCTGCATTTATTTGGGTTATTTGAACGCAACTGGGTCAGTAATATCACAGCATTTACTACTGGTTCAGGCGTTCATAATTAATAACTATATCAGGTAAGTTACTACATAATTCTATGTTTTTATTGTGTGCAAATAATGTTTGCAATAAGAATATCAATAAACTGTTTACACATTAAACAATGTTTACACATTACATATTAACCACTTTTGCACACAAAATCGAAACTTTATAATAGAATATTCTTTAAACAAAGACATCTTGATGAAACTTCATTCATAGTATATATGCATTTATGTCTTTCACTTGTGCCAGTGTTATAAAACTGGGTCACGGTTACAAACAACGTCATATAACAATTATTCACATTTTAAAATGATCTGTGTGATTATCGGTGTGCATCATAGAAGTCCTCTGAGGATCCTCTTGTGTTTGTTTTTCCATATATATAAATATTAATACTTATAATCCCTAATGAATGCCACCCCCCCCCCCCACCACACACACCCCTCCCCCCCCCCCCCCCCACCCAAACTCAATCCCACCCCCACACTCACCCACTTCCCCCCACCATTTGTTCAGAATGTTTTCTTTAAAGTTACCAAAAGATGCAAGTGAAATTGTTTCATTCTCAATGGAACGCATAAAATCACTAGAAAACTTAAAATCCTATGGATAATTGATTTATTGACATTCGGGTATTCATTAACTTGGTAAAGAAAATCATTAAATAATGTCTGATTTAAAAGTTAAATTACGTATTTTTGCTCTCATATAAATGCCCCCTTTTCAAAAAGGTTACGCCTCTGGGGGCGTTTATTACAGATTATACGGTATATTATTTCACGTTTTTTTTTTTTAATTTATATAAATATATTTTTCCGCTTTTCCAGGCGGATATCCTGGCAATAAAGGTGCACACAGTTACAATGACAACATATGTGACAAATCCTACAAAAAAAAATCAGGCCTCCAGAAACATGTATGCAATATTTGTACTTTTTGTTTAAAAAAAGTTATCATCTCAACGGTTTACACAGCATGAATGCCAGAACAAACAGGGAAATACAAGTTTTGTCTGTAAGGACTGCAAGACAGCATATACTTCATATACTCGACCGGAAAAGCATGCTTGCAAATATTGTACAAATTGTAAACGAGTTTTCAGTACCCTTTTACATCTCCCTAATCATCACTGTTCCAATGTCAGAAAGCAAAACGTAAACTACAAATGTCTATCTACAGACCTGACTTAGCAGATGAAAAATGTTCTCAGCTGAAATTAAATGTATTTGCGGCCTCTGTACCATTACACGCAGATGATGAGGAGAACATAGGAATTCCAACAGACGTGAAGTCCACTTTACCTGATGGCAACTGTTATTTTAGGGCAATACCATTTCTTTTTGAGGAATATGATTGTCAATCACATGTTTCTGTTAGGGACCAAGATAGAATCCATTTTACCTCCAAACACATCTACACAGGCATATGTAAAAAATAGTAAAATGGCTCACGATAAAACCTGGGGTACTCAAGTTGAAATTTTCGTTACGGCCCATTTCTTTCCAACATATATATATACATATAGTCAGTATGGACCAGCTTTCCAATGGCTTAAGCATTCAGGTGATTTTTGGAACCATTTCATAGTGATCACAGAACTGCTATATATCTTTATCATAAAAATGGAAACCATTACGATGTGGTAAGATGAACTATACAGCAGAGACCTTCACAGAATAGCAATACTGATGGGAGTGCCAAAACAGAATCTCACAGCGGAAAACAAAAAGAACAATCCTCAAAATAAACTATAGAAAACAAATACTGCAGATAGACATCAATACATGAAAGAGTACAAACAAAAATAAAGACTTGATAGTGACTTTGTACACTTAAAAAGAAAATCAAATGTGAAACGAAGACAGAATGCAGAGTTTGTGGATTTTGAAACTTGGCTAAGACAATCAAACAGTAGTGACCCTGATTATGTTGAAAAGGAAAGAAAACCAAACGTAAAACGAAGACAAAAGGCAGAGTTTGTTGATTTTGAAACTCATCTAAAAAAACGAAACAGAAATGACCCTGATTATGTTGAAAAGGAAAGAAAAACAAACGTAAAACGAAGACAAAAGGCAGAGTTTGCTGATTTCGAAACTCAGCTAAAAAAATCAAACAGAAATGACCCTGATTATGTTGAAAAGGAAAGACAGTTTAATGTTAAGAGAAGGTCTGACCTGATATATCGAAAACATGAACAGCAATCTGATGTTGCAAGGAAAAAAAATACAAAAGACCATGCAAAAGCTTCTAATGCAGACGATCTTATCGAAGCATTCCACAGTGCAACAACATTATCATGTAACTACATTTGTTCTTGCTGCAACCAACTTTGGTTTAAGGAATAAGTTGTCAGTGTTGAAAGAGTGAAGAATGTGCCCGAACCGCTTTATTCTCAATGTGTCGGAGGAAAATTAAACGTTGATCAAAATATTTGTGCCACACCTGTGTTTCATTTATGAAAAAAGGAAAGCTACCAGCTCTAGCAATGTATACCAAAACCAACTTCCCTCTTAAACCAGAAGTGTTGAACTTGAACAAATTGGAAGAAAAACTAGTTGCTCCAATATCAACGTTTTTCCAAATGAGGGAACTACCTTGTGGTGGACAACTTGGAATACAAGGAACTGTTGTGAAGTCCCTGCAGACAATATTTCAACTGTCAAAACATTACCAAGACAACTTCCTGAATCACACACTATTCCTATAAACCTTAAAAGACGACTAAGATATAAATATCATGTCATGTTTGAAAACATACATCCTTTGTGTATCAATGCTACAAAGTATCTTTTGACAAAGCCCCTATTTGCTGCCCATGTTCCTGATGGCTTTGATAATACTTGACTGAAAACCCACATTCAAAATCTTGATTACACTGATTGGAGCCATTTTGTTAATAAAGACGACACAGCTGATGATAAAGTTAATGTTCCTGAAAATCTAAATATGGAGTAAAAGAGTCTTAGTACAAAGGACGAAACTTCTGATGTAGATAAGAATCAAAATGAACAGTGGAGCGAAGAAGATACAGATGAAGAATGTAATCCGACAGAAGAATGTGACGGTGATATGACACAATGCTTTATCCAGAGATTATAGACCATCAGAGAAATATTTTGTCATTTGCTCTTTTCCAATTAGTTCATTTGATAATGCAACTGAAGGGCTGAAAGCGCCCAGATAGTTCTGAAAGGTCTCTTCCAGTTAAGTACAGCGACATTTGTAAGTCTGAACTCAGACAAGAAGACCGAAGAGCTGCTCAGAATGTAACAAATATATTTTTAAAGCTAAAACAATACAAATGAAACAAATACAGGACAAAGTGTTTCTGTCTTTCCGAAGGGTAAAAACACAAGGGAAAAGTATTACTGCTGGAGAGCTAAGAGAGCAAAGCAATGTAGACAAACTTATGAAACTTGACGATGGTTATCGAATTTTTCGAACACTTATGGGATCACCTCCTTATTGGGAATCAGCTAGGAAGGATTTGTTTGCTATGGTTCGTCAGTTCGGTTTACCAACTTGGTTCATATCATTGTCGGCTGCAGAAACGCGCTGGAAACCTCTTCTACGCTCATTAGGACTCATACTTGACAAAAAACTTTACACAGATGAAGTCATTGACAAAAATATGACATGGCACACACAATGCAGATTGATAAGATCTGATCCAGTAACAACTGCAAGATACTTTGACTACAGAGTTCAAAACATGTTCAATTCTTTTCTTTCTTGTCCATAACATCCATTGGGAAAAGTAACAGAATTGTTCTATAGAACTGAGTTTCAACGGAGAGGTTCTCCGCATGTGCATGCTGTACTATGGATTGAAAATGCCCCAGTTCTCAGTGTTAACAGAAATGAGGGGATAGAATAGTTTGTGTCAAGATATATCTCGACAGAGAGACAGTTACCTATGAACAATACACTCAAGCTTGAAGCTTCAGTGTCACATACTCACACATGGAAAAAACCAAATCAAAAACTTGTCGCTTCAAATTTCCTTTACCACCAATGAATAGAACTTTGGTTTTAGACCCTCTTCCTGACAGTATGGAACCAGAAATAGTCGCCATCCACAAGAAGAACTATGTAGCAAGCCAGAGTGAGCTTGCAAACACAGCCCATTTTGATTGCAACTTTCAGGATTTTTTGACCAAGCTCAATATGACTGAAAATGCATATGTCATGGCAATTTGTAGTTCCCTGAAAGATACAAGAGTGTTTTTGAAAAGACATCCATCATGGGTTCGAGTGAGTGGATACAATGATACTGTATTGAATGCATGGATGGCAAATATGGACATACAGTTCATTACAAATGCTTATGCATGTCTCATGTATATTGTAAACTATGTCAGTAAGGGACAAAGAGGTATGAGTAATCTCTTACGCAGGGCATGCGAGGAAGCAAGACAAGGACATTCTGATATACGAAATCAAGTACGTACAACTGGCAACAAATTCTTGAAGCATATTGAAATCTCAGCCCAGGAGGCAGTGTACATAATACTTCAGATGAGGTTGAAACATTATAATTGCGGACATATTTTCATCAATACATCCCCTACGCCCCCACCCCTCCCCTGATGATCGACCATTCATTGTGAAACCTTCCAGAAAACAGTACTGATATTAAGTGTGGAAATGTAATCGCCAGGTACGCAAACTGGCCAAACTCAGTGCAACATTTTTGTCTTGCTGAATTTGCTGAATGGTATGATATGAAAATTGAAAAGAAAAAAACAAACGGGCCAAAAAATGGAAAAGGTTGGTTCGGAACATAACCTTGAAAATTGTTTACCTGAAACAGATGAGTACGAAGATGAAGACAGACCTATGCAAATTATACATTACAAGAATGGTGTTGTTCTTAAACGTAGGAGAAGGAAGAAAATCATCAGATATATACGTTACTCTAAAGATAAGGATGTAGAGCAATTCTGTAGAGAACAACTACTGCTTTTCAAGCCTTGGCGAAAAGAGGATGAGATAATGATTCCCTGTGACACATATGAAGAAATATACCAACAATCAGTGGATGAGATCAATGTTGTGAAAGCCAATTATGAACATCATGCAGGGGACATTGAAGAAGCGGAAAGATTTATAGAGAATGAAGTAGACGAAGATGCTTTTGATGAAGTTGGTACAGTTACACAGCATATAGAACTTCAGCATGAAGACAATCAAGATTTACAGAACATAGAAGGATCTGGTGAAAACCTTTTCACACAATATGATATTGGTCAGGATTTAAATTGTGCTGGCAGTGATGTCTCCGAAGAACATTTGAAGAACCGACTTAGTGATTCTGAATTTAGATCTATGGCACGATCTTTGAACCAGAAACAAAAGGAGTTTCTCGACCATGTCTTGAAAAAGGTGAAAACAAGTAATGAGCAGCTTTTGCTTTTTCTAAGTGATGGAGCTGGAGTTGGAAAGACCGGACTCATTAAATGCCAATATCAAGCTTTAGTTAAGCATTATAACACCAATGATCGCAACAATCCAGAACAAGTATCAGTTTTGCTTTCTGGTCCCACGGGTAAGGCAGCTTATTTGATCAGAGGTCAAACTTTGCACAGAGTTTTCCACATACCTGCAAATCAGGGCTTTCAGTATCGTCCTTTGAAATCAGAACTATTAAATGCACTCAGACACAAACACTGGAACATCTCAGTCTGATAATTATAGATGAAATATCAATGTGTGGCAGCAAGCTATTTTCCTTTATATATCAACGTATGCAGGAGGTAGTGGGTGTCTCCAAACCATTTGGTGGTATTAGTGTGATTGCAGTTGGAGATTTGTTCCAACTAAAACCTGATATATACTCTTGGATATTTAAACATTCATACGGCAATTCAACAAAAATATTGTCTGAAAATGTGTGGACAGATAGCTTCTTGCTTTGGGAGCTTACTGACATTATGAGGCAGAAAGATTATTTTTTGTTTGCAGAGATATTAAATAGAATCCGAGAAGGAAAACACAACTCTTTAGATATAGATTTCCTAAAAAAGAGACAGATCACTGAGGACTATCCTGGATATCCTATTTTTGCCACCCATTTGCATTACTACAACAGATCAGTTGTTGATGAATTGTTCAACAAGTCAGATCTAGACAAAACTACAGTAAATTTACTTGGTATTGTCACTGGAGACGTATCAAATCAACTTAAAGAACAGATAAAAACAAAAGCTAAAGAAACAGAAATGGGATTGAGCAAAGTCTGTCCATTGGCTGTGGGCCTGCGGTACGACATAACAGTAAATGTTGACATTAATGATGGACTTGTCAATGGAGCTAATGGCATAATGAAAAAAAATGAAAAAACTAAAAACAATATAGATGTGGTGTGGATCTTGTTTGATCATAAGGTAGTGGGAAGTGGACTGCGCTTAGAATTTAATAAGACTTCAAAATGTTCAAACGGTTTATGGACACCAGTTAAGAGAATATCGAGAGAATTCACTGTTGGCAAATATAAAAAGGGTGTAGATATCAAGGAAAATATTCCCCTTGAGATTAGCATGTGCCAAAACACTTCATCGATCTCAAGGAGACATATTGGAGCAAGCTGTTAATGAGTTACCGGAGAGAAAACGATGCCACATGCATTCTGTTGCTTTTAGTCTGTTGAACGTGCTAAAATCATGTACATTTTAGGCAGTGTGAATGAGAGCAAAGATTCAGTTGACACAAATGTTAAATTAAAAATGGCCAGACTAAGAAAAGAGAGAAAAATGAGTCTGTGTTTTCAACCTCTTAATATATTGGACAGATCAACATTTAAATTCATATTTCATAACATTCAGTCTTTACATCTTCATTTTGAAGATGTACGTGTAGACGCCAACTTTAACGATTCACATGTCAACATATTTGTTGAAACAAGACTGTGCCAAAAAGATAACAACACAGAATTATGTCGAAAAGGATTCAATTTATACAGGAACGTCTTCAAACCAGAAAGAAAGAACGTCATATGGAAGCGCTGTTTATGTCAGAGATCATCTACAACCTACACAAAACTCTGTGAATTACAGTAATATTGAAATTACAACGCTCCAGTTTGAATTCCTGCAGCTGGCATGTGTTTATGCCCGTCCTAAGGAATCAATCATAACTCTGATACAGGGGTTAAGGAACCTATTACAGGTGTTAAATACTAACATAATAGAGTTGGTCATGGGTGACTTTAACTGCAATGTTTAAGATAAAACAAACAAGAAGTCTATCAAACTTTTGCATTTTATGGAATCGTGTGGGCTTCAGCAGATTGTAAAAGACTTCACTACTGACAACAGGACAACCATCGATTTGATTTTTACCAATCTTGGTGGAGAGGTTGAGAGTGGCACACTAGAATCGTATTTCAGTTACCATAAAGCTCTATGGCTGGCAACGAAGTTTTAAATTTATTATCTTTTGTCCACAGGCCACTATCTATATATCACTAGGTGTATTACATAACATTAATAAAAGTGGTCCTGTCTGCTTGCTGGATTCATCTGCTAAGACATTTTCCATTTATGACAATGGTGTTATGTTGTGACCACAGGCTGCTATTTCCATATCTCACTCAGTAAGTGTTTATATAACATTAATAATACTGAATGAGTCTGCTTGCTAGATTCAAATGCCAAGACGTTTTCCATTTATAACAATGCTGTTATGTTGTGTATTATATAACATTACTAATAAAAGTGATTCTATATATAATATAACTTAAGTTTAATAGAAACAACACCTCAACATAAACACTTATAAATAGTAAGCATTATTCTTTATGAATATCCTCTTTCCAGCATGTGTTTTTTATGTAAAATATAAATAATTGATAGAAATCCTCTGCCGTGTTAATCAACTGTTACTTCACCAAAGTCGAGCATCTGCACCGTTTGCTGTGCTCTTGTTTATAAGTTCTGTCCTTGTTAGGCGAGACATGTGAATCCGCGGTTTTCTTGTTTTTAGTTGCTGTAGAAGCAGTCGTGTTTTTTTTGTGTGTTGTATTTTTTGTGTACTTGGTATGTAATTGCGCTCTTTTTGCTAATGAATTAGCACAAAGATATCTAATTACTGGAAGTGTGTGATTTGATCGGGAATATATATAATCAATGAAAAGCCTTCCTTTCATAATATCTATTAAAAAAGAAGGCAAAAATCCTTGCAAGGTATATTTACTTCGCGTTTACTTCAGATTTATTTGAAAACGGAAAAAAGGATATTTCTTGAAATATTGTTAAAGTTGACAGGTTAATTTAAAATCTGTTGAATTTACGAAAATATTTCAGAAGACTTTAGTTGTCGCTAGAAAATAACCGTGATTACAATACGTATTTGTTTGTTATAACGTCAATTTGGAAAAAAATATGTCGTGCGAATAGACCGTGTGCTATTATCGGCTTTTGCGCGAGCGAGGATTATGTAGGTAATTTATAGCCCCTGTATGTTAGTTATGGCCGTAGTGTAGTGGTTAAGTAGGAGGATCTGTGATGTTAGTTGTGGCCGTAGTGTAGTGGTTAAGTAGGAGGCTCTGTGATGTTAGTTATGGCCGTAGTGTAGTGGTTAAGTAGGAGGATCTGTAATTTTAGTTATGGCCGTAGTGTAGTGGTTAAGTAGGAGGATCTGTAATGTTAGTTATGACCGTAGTGTAGTGGTTAAGTAGGAGGATCTGTGATGTTAGTTGTGGCCGTAGTGTAGTGGTTAAGTAGGAGGCTCTGTGATGTTAGTTATGGCCGTAGTGTAGTGGTCAAGTAGGAGGATCTGTAATTTTAGTTATGGCCGTAGTGTAGTGGTTAAGTAGGAGGATCTGTGATGTTAGTTGTGGCCGTAGTGTAGTGGTTAAGTAGGAGGCTCTGTGATGTTAGTTATGGCCGTAGTGTAGTGGTTAAGTAGGAGGATCTGTAATGTTAGTTATGGCCGTAGTGTAGTGGTTAAGTAGGAGGATCTGTAATGTTAGTTATGGCCGTAGTGTAATGGTTAAGTAGGAGGATCTGTAATGTTAGTTATGACCGTAGTGTTGTGGTTAAGTAGGAGGATCTGTGATGTTAGTTATGGCCGTAGTGTAGTGGTTAAGTAAGAGGATCTGTGATGTTAGTTATGGCCGTAGTGTAGTGGTTAAGTAGGAGGATCTGTAATTTTAGTTATGGCCGTAGTGTAGTGGTTAAGTAAGAGGATCTGTGATGTTAGTTATGGCCGTAGTGTAGTGGTTAAGTAGGAGGCTCTGTGATCGGGGAAAGCGCGGGTTCAATCCTTGTAGTCGGCAAATATGTTTTCCATGATATTTTTTTTACAACAGTGTATATCTGGAGAATATTAAACAGTGAAATATAATCATAACGACATTTTCTGAGGAGTTTCAGAATTAACATTCAATGTAAACAGAGGTGTTAATATTGAATACTAGTGAAGTCGATAAAACAATGTGAGTGTTGCTGGTAGATTCGTTTAAGGTGATACGTGTTTCAAATTGTGAAGACATCCTGAATGTGGTATGTGAACATTGTGTATGTAATATTTTCTGAATTGAATTTGTGACAGAACTGACGAACAAATATTTCTCATCCAATTACGGAAAGAGAACTGAGGAATCGACGAAGAGGAGTAGTAAGGGAGGAACAATTCAGACGCGAAGAAGAGGCTGTGCTAGTTGAAGAATTGGAAAGAGATAGACAACATAGTGAAGAAGGAATGCGATTGATTCATTTCCAGAGGGAAATAGGATAGAGAAAGAAACGGAGCAAAGCATAGTATACGGGCGTAGTATGCCAACCACTGCAGTTGAACGTAATATAAAGAGCGTAGAACTGCTAGGTGCGTATGAAGGTAGAGTTAATGAAAATACAGGCGTGAAGCAAGTAATGTCGGTTGAAACAGATATGAATGCTCTCTATGGAATTGGCGGTGATTATGGAAGTTATATGGAACAGATCAATAATCAGACAGAGTTATTGATGAGAGATCAAATGCAGGAAGTGAATCGTGGAGCGCAGAGAAGTGTTGAAGGGGTGAATAGAAGCGCATATTTAGACAGAAATAGCCTCACGTCAGGTTAGCGAACCAGAAAGAACTGCAGATAATTTTGATATTAGTTTAGAGATAGAAAGACTTGATACAAGATTAAATGAGTTAAGAGAAAGTGACGGTGATGACATAATAGAGCCTATAAATAGACAAACAAGTGATCAACTTAACAGTGCCCAGATGTGCGATCTCTCAAGGCATGTACCTATGAGAGGTGAAAGTAGAAATACGCATACAGTGGAGAGGGATAAGCCAGCAACAGATAGTAAACGTGTATTAGACGAATTACCAAGGCCATATGTTCTTATGAGAAGTTAAAGTAGAAATATAGGCATATTAAAAAGGAGTATGCAGGCAACGGACAGTAAACATGTATTAGATAGAGAGGTTAGACAGATCAGGTCACGTGACTAATGGCGGTTAGCTGCATGTTTACTTCGCTCGTGAGAAAAATATAAAAATGTTATAGTATTCTACCTTACTTGGGGGTTTGGTGAATGTATAGTGAAATATCAAGTGTGAGGAGATCAGGATCTTAAAACAAAAGCTGACTCTGATACAGTTTAGTGTGATAAAACTGAGGATTTTTGTGTCAGCAATGGATATTTCTTTGTTATATTGGACACTATTGGACATTATCGCTCGTGCTCGTGCAGTTCGTTCATGCTATGTGAGTCCTTACACATCCGTTGTAAACATTGTAACCATAGTTGTACACAGTGATCGATGAATGCTGGGGGTCACACAATCCATATCATCGCACCCTATTTCTCTAGACGATAGCGCTGTGAAGAAAATAGCTGATGCCATCCGAGATTCATTCACGCCACACATTTGTGACATGATTAAGCTTGAAACTAAAGACCTAGTTCAGACTATAGTTGATGAAGTGCTTGAGGGCCTGAGCCAGCGGATTGTGGCGCTTGAGAACGAAAATAAATCGTTACGCGCCCGAATCGACAAGCTCGAGTATGCTGCTGACGTTTCTGAACAGTACAGCAGACGTAACTGTCTTAGGATATCAGGGATACCAGAATCCCCCGGGGAGTCGACCGACGAATACGTCATAACTCTGACCAATGCCATTTACCTGGACAGAGAGCCAAGGGATATTGATCGCTCCCATCGTGTCGGCAAACCCTCATCAACCCTAACAAAACCGAGGGATATCATTGCAAAATGATCAAATTATAGAGTCCGCAGTATGACGTACAGAGCCAGAACCCTGGCAAGAGACAATGGCTACGGCGGCGTCTTCGTTAATGAAGACCTAACTAAACTGAGAAGTTTCCTCTTATTCCGTGCCAGGCGTTTGCTAAAATCTAAAAACATTAACAAGTATGGACATCAGATGGTACGATTCTCATACGCGACCTCTCCCTAAAGGTACACAGGGATACCAACGAAGAAGAGCTGATACGTGCCTGTCCGGTGGCTGCCAATGACTCCCGTTAACGTGCTGACTGACGTATGTTGTCATATACTCATATACTATTGAGCTATAACTGTGTTGAACTATTGTAAACTCATTTACATTTTTTCTAGATGTTACATGTGCTGTTTCCTTTCACTTTCTAAACAACAGATTGTTTAAAACGATAGTAATGTACGTCTATAAGTCAGTTAATAATAAGCCGTATGCGTTACGCGGGCATTCACCCGCCCATTGGTTATTATTATGTATTGCAGTGTTGTATTACCATGGCATAGCACAACATGGTCTGACCGCTCATTTCACATAATTGTCACTTTCCATGCATTGTAAACAATGTTAGCAGTGCATACACAGGTGTCTCACTTATCACGAGGTTTTACCTTTGTATTATTACCTATATTCCGTTACGAATTAACCTCCGCTCCATCACATATGTAGTGTGTCGAAGGATTTTTCTGGTACCTTGTGGGCGCTCGTGTCCGTGCGTGCATATGTACGTACGTAATCGTGTGTGCGCGCATTCATGACATTAATGCATGATCGTTGTGTTGCGACTATTGCTAGCAAAATTACGTGATAATTGTGTAAATATGTACATGTACTCGACTTGTTTCTATTAGTATGAAAAAAATGGCCCTTTAACTAATTTTTATATAATATCAGAAAATCTCTGCTCACCCAAGTGAGATGAAATGCATGCTTCAGTTATCCATTGTGTATTTGTAAGCCTTAGCGAGCTGAATGTTCAGGAAAATTAATTAAAACAATCAGCGACGCCGCGGCTTCTAGATAGGTATATCATGAGAAGCACGTGCATTGCAACCATGGCCTGACCTAGTATTGACGTATATTGTGTCACATTGGAAACGCATGTTATGTCATGTTTGTATATTTACTGTGGAGTAAAGCATTGTTTACGCAATAACACTCTTTCCAAAATAAGCAATCGTATATTATTACTTTGTAAATACTGTAACTACTATATCACGTGACGATACACTGTTTTTGTTGTTATCGTTTTTCAAATTATATACTTTTCGACAATATACGGAGATATGTATTCGTCCAAAATAGTAATCGTTCATTATTATTATTTGTGAAAGCCTAGGCTGTAATTATTTTAACACTGTTTTTTCCAATACGCTATATACTTCTCGATTATATGACAGTATGTATGGATACAATGATCAAAGTGTATTTAGTCAGGTACGTGGATCCATTTGATTGCATACCATCGTATATGTATGTAAACATTGATGTCAGCACGCCTTAAGCACTCGCTTCATCAGCTTATCACAGACAAATGTAATGGTTTTATATACTCATGTTGTTAAATTCATAAAGCAATCGTTCTTACCGAGTTGCACTCTTTGTAACTGCATTACACGTGACGATGCTTCTGTTCTTCCCACTCATTACAGAGTCAGTATGTGTCAAAGCAAATGATATATTACTTTCTTGATTATAATTATAAAAGTATGTATGGATACAATGTTGTACGTTAAGTATGTGGATACGTTTGACTGTATATAGGTGTATATGTTGTTGTTTTTTGTGTGTAATTTACGTATGTATGCGTAGATGTTATAATAACACAAGCGCTGGTTTTATCAGCTGAATGCAGACATAACTATCTTTACTTACCTAGTGGGTTTGTTTGCATGCCAAATGTCAGCTAGGCACTCAAGCAAAGCATGTCCACATATTTTAAACATGCAGACAGGCATTTTCCCTAACACAATTAGTATTTAAAACAATCATGTTTCCCTTATATGTTTATCATAAACAGTTCCTTTATACCCCCATTTTTCCGTCATTCTCTATGTCTGTGTTAAAACATGTCTCTACCTTTTTCTTTTTTGTCTGCCATTTTTCGAACTCTTGGAGTGTGAGTCTGAGACTTTAGGGTGTGGAAATGGCTTCATTGGGACGGTGGCGTTTGATGTTTGTCCATGATCTTTCTTGTCGTGCCCTTAATGGTTTATTCTCTTACTGCTCTGGCTTCTGCCAAGTCATTGAGTACCTTCATTGTGGCTTTCTAGGCTATTGTTTTTTTGTATTATATTTACACGAGCATATTTGCGTTTTACTTATATTGCCTATTGATGCTGCCTTGTTGGTTAGAGATTAGATCATGGCGGGGATTTCTTTATTTACACTGTCCAGTTTTAATGGGATGACAGTAGGGTAAGTGTGAGGTTTGGTGCACCCTAGAACCGGTTTAAACCCCCAGTGGCCTACTTTGCTACTGACCGTTCCAAGGCGGTAGCCCTGTTGTCAATCCTTTTGTGTTTGTGATGTCGTTTACTTTTATTATTACTTTTGTCTTCTTGTTTGTCTGTTTCCATGTTTGTTTCTGTGTTTTGTGGTTGACTGTCCTCCTTGAATGCTACTTTCCCTGTCCGATCTTTTTATATTTCTTCATGTTGCCTAATAGTTGTCATCCACACGTGCATACACTACGCTACGGTGGTTTGCTGGTGATGGACTTGTTCTTACTATCACTACTGACAATTTCATGATTAATTTCAGAACATATCCTGCCACACGCATGACATCGTACCGTTGTGATTATATGTTTTCAGCTTCAGTTCAGCTCCTTATCATACTTTATGTCCATGCTTCCTCACTTTGCTTATTCTCCATATTGCTGAATATATATTCTATATCCCACTGCAGTGGTACACTTGTAAAACCGCACACTCATCTTACAATAGGAAAAACACTCAGAAATAATATGCACTTCTCAAAATGTATTTGTATAGCAGTATTAACTATAACCCTATTACTATGGCTTACAACGATTATATTTCTGCCCTAACCCAGGTCCTGTTTCCGCAAATAGACCGACTACACGGTCGTCATCTTCCTCAAGCAATTCGTCCTCTATCTACTCGGATATGTTAAACATTTCCAATCACCTGTCACTGGTCCATTATAACGTGCAAAGTATTCAGCCAAAATTAGATATTATAAATGCTGAACTGCATAATTTTGACATTCTATTATTCTCTGAAACTTGGCTCAATGACTCAATTTCTACCGAAAGCCTACGATTCCCAACCTTTAATATCCCTGAACGCCGGGATCGCCCAGGTGACAGCCATGGTGGTGTTATGATATACGTTAAAGACACATTTCGAGCCTATTGTATTTGGGGGCGGGGGGAGAGAATTTCTACAGGTAACTGTAAATCGCTGTAAAAAGTACATTTGCACAAGGAAATTGAGATTATTAGTTTTTTTGTCAAAGGATGAGGAGTGTATAATAATGTAGTAAAAATTATAACCGTTTTACATTTTATGTGCACTTGTATATATGTTAAAACAACTATGTAAGGATGGATTTTCTTAAAAGAACCGTGTTAACAATTAATATTTTTTGTATTTTTAGCACAATATACTCTATTATCAGTTACTTCTCTGCCATGTTTTAGTAAATCTCAAATGCAAGAAACTCATCGGGACTTCAAAATTCAAAAATCGTTGTCATCTGTCAATGTTTTTGATCACCTGAGCCGAAGGCTCAATGTGATGTTTTGGGATCACTCATCGTCCGTCGTCCGTTCGCTATCTGTCCGTCGTCGTCGTTATCTTTTGCTTCTGACGACTTTTTCTCAGAAACCGCTTGGCGGAATTCAACCAAATCTTATATGAATACATTAAACTGGATTTTATAGTTGCACCAACAGCTAAGGTCATTTGGCGACATTCCAGCTTTTTATTGGTGGAGGAAGACCAAAGGTGCAAACTCGGCATTTTTTCGTGCACGGGCGCTCACCTGAGTAGAACCACCGACGTTCCCAAAGCAAGCTGGATAGCTTGACACTCACATACTAAACAGTCCTGGCCTCATGGGGAATCGAACCCACAGCGGTGAGGGACATGTGATTTCAAGTCTGAGACCACTCGACCACGGACGACCACAAGTTTATGTGAAGCATCATTAAAAGTTTGTTCGAATGGTGCACCTGAGGTCATAAATACCCCCCGCAATGGGGCTTATCAGTTTCATTTAACAAATCTTAAAACATCTTCTGCACAAATACAAGTGTAGACAGTGGTTACCAAGTCCGTATGGACAACCTCATATGGGCCATAGGTGGAACTAATATTAATATAATATGGTGCAGTAAAATTATCACTTCTTGTTCGTATGTTGTTCTTTGTTTTCTGATATTAATAATAACAACAAGAGAATCGGTAGAACCGATGGATCCATCCCGAAAGTTACACAGAAAAAAGCTATGTTTAGTGTGAGTGCTTCCTTATTCAAAATGAATCCGTACGGAACTCTATTATGCTCCGGATAAGATTGTTCAAAAAAGGGAGATAATTAAAAAAGTAGTGAAGCTAGAGTTATGTTTCCTATGAACTGCATTCCGTCTCATTGTCCTAATCATTCATACAAACTTTAATCAAGCATACTTTTTGAGTTATGCTCCGGACAAAAAGTGTGAGCACGGACGCACACACGGACGGACGGAAAAAGCGGCGACTATATGCACCCTCATAATAAACAATCTAGTGTTTTTAGTTACAATTTATTTTATATCTAAAAGTAAGGTAATAGTAAATGAAAAGAAACAAACTGTGATGGGCCTCAATATAATGTCTCTGTGGTAATCAGTCAGCGAGAAGTAAGCAGTTAAAAAGCATGCTATCCATGATTTTTCAACGACTACATTCAGTTGGGAAATGTGTCTTTAAAGACTCAATGCACTACTCGCGCAGGTCCGATCTAAAATAACCCAATTAGACTGTATTTGGATTGATTTATCCCTGAACCAAAAACATGTACTGGTAGGTGTTTTTTACAGACCACCTAATTGTGATGTTACGTATACTAATATGATAGAGGATTCGATAAATCTTGCTATCGACACAGGAGTTAAAGATATCATTAGTACGGGTGATTTTAATTTTAATATATGAAACCAGTATACTTCGCGAAAGGTTGATATGTTATGTCAGCAATTTAATCTAGTCCAGTCTATTAACGAACCCACTCATTTTACTGAGACATCTGCTTCTTTAATTGACATCTTTTTACTTAGTAATATAGACTCCCTTATTACATGCGGTGTTGCCGAACCTTTTCTTAACCAAGATACCAGATATCATTGTCCTATATATGGCATCTTTAAATTAACAAAACCAAAATAAATTTAAATCTTTCACCAGGAAAATTTGGAGATTTGATGAAGGGGACTACGACCTCCTGCGACTAAAAGTAAATCAACATAATTGGGATGAATTAACCAATAATGATGTTAATATTTATGCAAAAGATATTTCTGACAAAATTCTTTCACTTAGCGAAAGCTGCATACCTAATAAAATCGTACGAATAAGACCATATGAACCACCGTGGTTAAATAAAGATGTCAAGACAAACATACGGGCAAGGTAAAGGGCATACAGAAAAGCCAAACGAAAGAACCTTATCCAACATTGGGACAAATTTAAACGTTTAAAAAACGATATAATTACAAAAACACGTGCATCAAAACAATCGTATTATGACAACCTCTCCAATAAGCTTAAATCTTCTACTCTCCCTTCTAAAGATTGGCGGGAGACTCTTAAACATTTATAAAGCATAATGAAACTTCATCCATTCCTTTATTAAACAACAATGGAATTATAATAACTGATAATGAAGAAAAGTCAAACCTGTTAAACGATTTTTTCCAAGAACAGACACTTCTAAATGATGTAAATATTCCCCCTCCTATACCGATATACTGGAATACCCAGTCATCTCTTGAACTGTCCGCACTAACCCAACTAGAAGTTTCCTCAGACCTTAAATCACTCCCG
>JAWPHD010013934.1:0-64729 GCA_037043455.1 Cyrtodaria siliqua | reverse complement strand
CATGCTCAAAACTGGAATAGTTTTATTTAATGCTTATTGTTTTTTACCTATATCTGTGTTGTTTTGGTGAATTTTGAATTTATTATTCACTGAATAATTGAATAGTTGAGCTGCGCTGTTCTCTGACAGCTCTTGTGTTCAAATGAAGTCTCCGGGGTCAAAAATGGCCGTGCTCAGGGGGTTCAAAGTTTTTACATGTATATTGAGATTTTGCATGTTTTTCATAGACTTGTGCAGTGTGGCGGCTGTAAAAAGTCTCCCCGTGCTACGAATCAATAGTGTTATTTTTTACTGGTCCTTTGGGACCAACGAGCCCAATATAGGTGGCTTTAAAGTAGAATACCGCTTAAGCCGGTGCTAGGGGGCGTGAGAACTGTTGCTTCTTTCATTACTTCTCATGAACAGACTCAATAAAACCGAGTCTGCTACTTTATTCTCTGAATTGTGTTTGTTGCTCTCAAAGGATCACCTTTATCACTATTTATTGTATAGGAAAAAACTTTAAAAAATCTACTTCTCTGAAACCACAAGGCACAGAGCTCTCATGTATTACATGCAGCATCAGCTTATGGTCCTCTACTAAGTTTGTTCAAATGGTGACCCTGGGGTCAAATTTGGGCCCGCCCCGGGGGTCACAATTATAAATAGACTTGTAGGAAAAAAATCAAAAAATCTTCTTCTCTGAAACTACAAGAGCCAGAGGTTTAATTTTTTGCATTTACTATCAGTTTATGGTCCTTTACCAAGTTTGTTGAAATTGTGACCCTAGGGTCACATTTGGCCCCGCCCCAGGGTCACATGTTTTACATATACTTGTATAGGGAAAAACTTTAAAAAAATTCTCTGAAACTACAAGAGGTTTAATATGTTGCATTTACTAAAAGCTTATGGTCCTCTACCAAGCATGTTCAAATGGTGATCCTGGGGTCACATTTGGCCCCGCCCTAGAGGTCACATGATTTACAAAGACTTGCATAGGGAAATTTTTAAAAAAATCTTCTTCTCGGAAACAGCTTGGTCAATTTTGACCAAACTTCACATGGATGATCCTTAGATGAATGATTTTCAAATTTGTTAAAATTAGGATAACAAGGCATCCAAGATGGCCACCATAGAAAAATCTTTAAATTACTTCTTGTACACTGGGAAGCTAAGGCCGTTGGTTCAACTCCCATTGGCGGTAATTTTTTTTATTCTTCATTTTTATTACCATTTCCTGTTTGGATGCGTTTTTCCTTTTGTTTAATTTTTCTAAAGTTTGTATGTAAAGATTTTGCATGTTTTACATAGACTTATATCGGGAAAACTTAAAAAATCTTCTTCTTAAATTACCAGAGCCAGAGGTTTAATGTTCTGCATTTGCTAAAGAATTATGGTCCTCTACCAAGTTTGTTCAAATGGTGACCCTTGGGTCACATTTGGCCCGCCCAAATGTCAAATGTTTTACATAGACTTGTATAGGGAAATACTTAAAAAAATATTCTTCTGAAACTACAAGAGCCAGGTTTAATATTTTGCATTTACTATAAGCTTATGGTCCTCTACCAAGCTTGTTCAAATGGTGATCCTGGGGTCACATTTGGCCCCGCCCCAGGGGTCACATGTTTTACATAGACTTGTATAGGGATAATCTTCAAAAAATCGTCTTCTCAGAAATAGCTTGGTCAATTTTGACCAAACTTCACATGGATGATCCTTAGGTGATTTTTTTTTCAAATTTTTTGTTCAAATAAGTTAAATGTGACATCCAAGATGGCCACCATAGAAAATCTTTGAATTACTTCTTATACACTGGGAAGCTAGGGCCGTGAGTTCAAATCCCACTTGAGAGGTAAAAAAATAATCTTTTGTTAATTTTTATATAAAGATTGTGCATGTTTTACATAGACTTATGTAGGGAAAACTTAAAAAATCTTCTTTTAAATTGTTAGCATGGAGTTGTGAGTTTAAATTTTGGTTGAGGGTGTTATTGTGTTTTGCATTTGTCAAAAGATATTGAAAGGAAGTTAATGATGAAACCCCTTGAAACCCCATTTTAGCTTGTAGAGCATCCACAGGCCCTCTTGTTCTCTTGTTCTTTATTATTATTAATGATCGCTTACCCATGGTCTATCAGATTTGCTCATTTGAAGTCCCTGGCGTCAAAGATGGCTGCAACCCCTGGGTCCAAAGTTTTTATGTAGAGATTTTGCATGTTTTTACATAGACTTACAGAAGGAAAGACTTAAAAACATCTTCAATCAGCATTTGCGAAAGGACAATTTTTTCATCATTGCAAAGATCCTCAGGTGATCGATTTAGGGCCATTTTGGCCCTCTTGTTATTTATAACAACTTTGTATTTAATTTCTTTTCCAACAATAAAATTGACTTTTTTTTTGTTTCATTTTGAAGTTTTCGCCCTTTCCACATAGTTTAGCGCGCTTAAAAATGCCCGTGTTCAGGGAGCACCCTGCCCTTTTTAAAACCTGGGGGAAACACTAAAATCTGTCCTATTTTTACTATCTAATAGATTCCTATGATTCCTGAACGTGCACGGAGGATGGACTCCAATACACGAGAACAAACAACGCACACTGGTTGATGGAAAACTGTATATATTTGTCAGAATTTTCGATTAATTTGATTTTAATTTGCCTATTTTTACCCTTTCTTCCGTTCTTCCCCAAAATTTCAAGGGCCCACATGAAAACTACGGGCCTTGGGCCCCCGCTGGTGTCGAACACTGTTAACACTATTAAAAGTAATTATGTGGGCCTCAGAACATTTTGCTGTAGTAAAACTTACAAAAAATATTCCTGCGTCAGCACAGGTCTTATATACATGTATATATATATATTTACCTTTTATCATTAGAGACAAGGAGACTCTCTGTTGACGTTGATGAAGTTACCATGCCAACCACTAGTTCCCTTGGCAACAACAGCATGCACTCTCCCACACAGGCCTGTAACCCACTGGTGTCCCCACATCTATACCACAGGGTAAGTTGTAAAGGCTCATACTGGGGTTCTGTTCCACAGGGAAAGTTGAAAAGGCTCAGACAGGTGTTCTTTACCACATGGTAAGTTGTGTAAAGACCCGGACTGGGGTTCTATACCACAGGGTAAGTTGTGAAGACCCGTACTGGGATTCTATTCCACAGGGTAGGTTGTGAAGACCCGTACTGGGGTTCTATTCCACAGGGTAGGTTGTAATGGTCCATACTGGGGTTCTAGTTGTAAAGGCCCATACTGGGGTTTTATTTCACAGGGTAAGTTGTAAAGGCCCGGACTGGGGTTCTATTTCTCGGGGTAAGTTGTAAAAGCCCATACTGGGATTCTATTCCACAGGGTAAGTTGTAAAGTCCAATACTGGGGTTCTATTCCACAGGGTAAGTTGTAATGGTCCATACTGGGGTTCTAGTTGTAAAGGCCCATGTTGGGGTTTTATTTCACAGGGTAAGTTGTAAAGGCCCGGACTGGGGTCTATTTCACAGGGTAAGTTGTAAAGGCCCATACTGGGGTTCTATTCCACAGGGTAAGTTGTAATGGTCCATACTGGGGTTCTAGTTGTAAAGGCCCATACTGGGGTTTTATTTCACAGGGTAAGTTGTAAAGGCCCGAACTGGGGTTCTATTTCACAGGGTAAGTTGTAAAGGCCCGGACTGGGGTTCTATTTCACAGGGTATGTTGTAATGGTCCATACTGGGGTTCTATACCACAGGGTATGTTGTAAAGGCCCGGACTGGGGTTCTATACCACAGGGTATGTTGTAAGGCCCGGACTGGTGTTCTATTTCACAGGGTAAGTTGTAAAGGCCCATACTGGGGTTTTATTCCACAGGTTAAGTTGTAAAGGCCCGGACTGGGGTTCTGTTTCACAGGGTATGTTGTAAAGTCCCGGACTGGGGTTCTATACCACAGGGTATGTTGTAAAGGCCCGGACTGGGGTTCTATTTCACAGGGTAAGTTGTAAAGGCCCATACTGGGGTTTTATTCCACAGGGTAAGTTGTAAAGTCCTGGACTGGGGTTCTATTTCACAGGGTAAGTTGTAAAGTCCAATACTGGGGTTCTATACCACAGGGTATTTTGTAAAGGCCCGGACTGGGGTTCTATACCACAGGGTATGTTGTAAAGGCCCAGACTGGGGTTCTATTTCACAGGGTAAGTTGTAAAGGCCCATACTGGGGTTTTATTCCACAGGGTAAGTTGTAAAGGCTCGGACTGGGGTTCTATTTCACAGGGTATGTTGTAAAGGCCCGGACTGGGGTTCTATTCCACAGGGTAAGTTGTAAAGGTCCATACTGGGGTTCTATTCCACAGGGTAAGTTGTAAAGGCCCAGACTGGGGTTCTATTTCACAGGGTATGTTGTAAAGGCCTGGACTGGGGTTCTATTTCACAGGGTATGTTGTAAAGGCCCGGACTGGGGTTCTATTCCACAGGGTAAGTTGTAATGGTACATACTGGGGTTCTATTTCACAGCGTAAGGTGTAAAGGTCCTTACTGGGGTTTTATTCCACCGGGTAAGTTGTAAAGGCCCAGACTGGGGTTCTATTTAACAGGGAAAGTTGTGTAAAGGCCCAGACTGGGGTTCTATTTCACAGGGTAAGTTGTAAAGGCCCGGACTGGGGTTCTATTTCACGAGTAAGTTGTAATGGTCCATACTGGGGTTCTATACCACAGGGTATGTTGTAAAGGCCCGGACTGGGGTTCTATTCCACAGGGTAGGTTGTAATGGTCCATACTGGGGTTCTATTTCACAGGGTAGGTTGTAATAGTCCATACTGGGGTTTTATTCCACCAGGTAAGGTGTAAAGGCCCAGACTGGGGTTCTATTTAACAGGGAAAGTTGTGTAAAGGCCCATACTGGGGTTCTATTCCACAGGGTAAGTTGTGAAGACCCTACTGGGGTTCTATACCACAGGGTAAGTTGTAAAGGCTCCAACAGGTGTTCTTTACCACAGAGTAGTTGTGTAAAGGCCCGGACTGGGCTTCTATACCACAGGGTAAGTTGTGAAGACCCGTACTGGGGTTCTGTTCCACAAGGTAAGTTGTAAAGGCGAGGCTGTGCCGAGGGCTTCATGTTTTTCGTGCCGAACCTGATAAACTGGACATGATCAGGCACTAACATGGTATTCTATTTATCATGTTGATCATTTACAATCATTCAATTTACCTTTTTTTTTTGTTCTGTTCAAAAATATGCAGAGGTCATCTAATATACCCTGACGTCATCAAAAGAGGTGCTGACGTCATCAAAAGAGGTGCGCCTGACGGGATAGGAAAGTAACTGCCGAGATAAGATTTTATCTCGGACACCCTGTTTCTCGGCAGAATTATACAGATTGACATGATAAATAAGAGATACTTATAAACATGTACTTAAGTTTATAATTTATTTTAGAACTTCAGATTTTAATTCTGTTATTCTAAAACCATTTAGTAAACATGGCATCAATTTAATTAATTTGTTCATTATTTGAATAAAATAATTAAAATTTGAAGTTTTAATACTACGTCCCTTTATGGACGATTTATTGTAGTATGTCTTACTTCACATCACAGATTGAGCCAGTTAGACCTCGATATGACCGCGAGAGTAGCACTTCAGATTCCGTATTTTCGCCAAACAGACGTAAAAGTTCCGCCAGCTCAAAGAGCATGGACGAAGACGTGGCGATGCTGTCCGGTCACGACTACTCCGATACGGCTAGGTCACTGAGTGAATCCTCTTCAGCATGGCCAGAACACCCTTCGATGTTATCTGTGGAGTTAAATGAGAAGGGAAGTAAGTATACCACAAACCACCGCAGCCCTACCTGCCGTGGTTCCGAAATGAGCGACAAAATCAAACACGTGTCAAAAAGCCCTATGACTGAAAATATGGAAAGTATTAATCAGATTACCTTATCTAGTCCCACAGAGTTTCACTACAAAAGGCACCACCAGCATCATTCATCCACATTGCCGCCCTATCCGATTGCCTCCCCTGTAAGGACCTCGCCGCATCAGTTGGCGGCGCCATCGAAAGCTTTACAGATGAGCTCAGGATCCAGTTCTGAAGACAGTAATTATAATACAAAATCAAACATGGGTTGTGTGGCCGGGGCCCTGAGCCCAGACAGAGATGTCTCTGACATGAGCCCCGTGAACTTAGTGAGCACATCAGTTAAAGCAGGAATTGTGTTTAACCCTGCCATAGGAAATGTAAGCGAGGTGGGTTTATCTCCCTTTTTCATGTACAAAGTTCCGTATCCTAGTTACGGGGACTTCGGCTTAAAACCAAACACGTCGATATCTGATACCGACAACAACAACTGTTACAAGATAAAATATGAAACAGCGGAATCGGAAAATAAATACAAAACCCCATATGCGCCCCAAGAAGCACTGACCAGTCAATCAGACAGCTTTGTTTCTAACGAAAATAGAGAGTATCAGTCAGAAGAAGGGGAGACATACAGGGTACACAGAAAGTCAGAAATAAAAACGTATCACAGGCACGGGAGTTCAGGACGAAAACAACCCAAAAGCTGTATAGAGAGGCGATTATCGGAAAATTCGCAGGGTTATGAAGTTTCACCGCCAAGTTCAGCCTCCCCCTTCAAAGATCAAAATTCATTGGAGATGTCTTCTTCTAAAACACCTGATGTTATCACACAGCCAGATTTATCAAAGGGTTTTGAAGAGGCCCTTAGGGTACAACAAACTATATTTCATTCTAGTTTAGGCCTTTTATCCCCACTTCAGAGAACATTTCTGCCCCCTGGAAGGCACTGCTATAGCAACCGTGAACGAAGCCAGTCAATGAGCGAGTTTCAGGACATGACCACGCCAGAAGCGGTACCTGTTGGACGCTCCCGGTTCCCAAGCTCGAGTTTTGCCGAAAATCTTGACACCCCATTGATAATAGACGATGATATGAAATTCGATACTGGTTCTCAAGAAGGATTGGATTTAAGCAACAAGAAAAGGAAAATGTCTGCAGATGATGTGTACCAGTCAACAGCAGATGAACAGACAGACAATTCAAATGTTAACATATCTAATAATCAAAATGACGATCAGGATTATGAAGGCTTGGGACCCGGTCAGAGTCCTCACAATTCAGCCGGTACCCGGGAGGATCAGTCTACCAAGAAATACGGTAAGGGGAATTTTATAAAAGTTTCAACAGGGTACCAGTGTAGGATTTGTTGCCGCGTTATACGACACATGAACAATACAACAGCCCATATGAGAATCCATGCGAACATCAAACCATACAAGTGTCAGGTTTGTAATCAGCAGTTTAAGTATGAGGTGGATCGCAGGTACCATTTCTCCAAGACACACGTTGATCTCTTCTCCAAAATGCATTTTCCAGATGAAAAAAAAACTGGATAAAGTTATGGATGTCGGTATTACTTGTATACTTTTAAAAGCGGGTGTATTTGTAAGGTGATTGTACATTAACCATTTCTGGAAGACACAGGTTGAATTCTTCTCCAAAATGCATTTCCCAGACGTAAAGAAAACTGGGTAAAGTTGTATATTTTGGTAATACATGTACATGTGTACTTCTAGAAGCAGGTGTATTTGTTACGTGATTGTACATTTACACTCGATAGATTACAGTATTGTTTCGTTCATTATAAAAACAAAATCCCCAGTATTTTACCCCATTGTTAAAAAAAAGATGAATTTTTTGTTAAAAAAATTGCATTTTTTTTATTGAAAGTTATTAATGTGAAAAATTATTCATGATACAACAGAAGTGCTTAATATTTTTAAAGTGCTAAATGCATAAAAATGTTGCTGGAATGTACTTAAAATATTTGTTGATGTACTGGTTCAGTTACACAAATGATTTTTGAAAGTTGATTTCCTGTTGGTATATACTAGTCAAAATTCCTAAGTACTCGCCTAACTCAATAATATTGTCATTGTTTTGTGTATTTCGCGCTGGATTAGAGATGCAGTTAAACTGCAAAATAACGAGTAAATCGTCTGCCCTGATTGCATGAACATATTTTAAAGCTTTCAAGTCGATGTGTTTTCATAGAAATAAGTTATATGTGTATATAATATTATGATTTTGTCAAGTATTTCAAATTAGTGCAGCTTTCGTTGTTCGTATTTCTAAAATATGCCAGCTAAAATTATTTTGACATCATGTTTTACTAGCATTTAATACCACTACAAATGTGTTTGGAAAAGAAATTTTCAAAAATATTTAATGTTAACGCTGAATTACAGTTACTTGAATTTCAAAAACATTCAGTTAAAAGGGAGATAACTTAGGATTATCTATGTTCCATTTTATTATAGACGGAGAATCTGCAATATTTATGGGTTTTTGTCTCGCCTTTTCGAAGAAAAAAAGAGACATAGGTGTTGCTTTCCCGGCGGCGGCGGTGGCGTCAACATTCAAGTTTTGCGTTTAGGTCATTTTCTCACAAACTATATGCACTAGACCTTTCAAACTTTGCTTATAGTTGTATCTTGGGTGGTACATCGCAACGTGACAAAGCAAATGTGGAAGTGACCTTGACCCTTCAAGCAAAGGCAGATAACTTACTAATTTTTAGGTTCAACTTTTGCGTTTAGGTCACTTTTTCACAAACTGTATGCACTAGACCTTTCAAACTTTGCTTATAGTTGTATCTTGGGTGGTACCTGGCAACATGACAAAGCAAATGTGGAAGTGACCTTGACCCTCCAAGCAAAGGGCAGATAACTTAATAATTTTTAGGTTCAACTTTTGCGTTTAGGTCACTTTTTCACAAACTGTATGCACTAGACCTTTAAAACTTTGCTAATAGTTTTATCTTGAGTGGTACATCGCAACGTGACAAAGCAAATGTGGAAGTGACCTTGACCTCCAAGCAAGGGCAGATAACCTTATAATTTTTACCTTCAACTTTGGCGTTTAGGTCACTTTTTCACAAACTGTATGCACTAGACCTTTCAAACTTTTCTTATAGTTGTATCTTGGGTGGTACATCACAACGTGACAAAGCAAATGTGGAAGTGAACTTGACCCTCCAAGCAAAGGGCAGATAACTTAATAATTTTTAGGTTCAACTTTTTATTTTTAGGTTCAACTTTTGCGTTTAGGTCACTTTTTCACAAACTGTATGCACTAAGACCTTTCAAACTTTGCTTATAGTTGTATCTTGAGTGGTACATTGCAACGTCACAAAGCAAATGTGGATGTGACCTTCACCATCCAAGCAAAGGGCAGACAACTGAAATTGTTATAGTTACATCACTTTCTCATGAACTATAATTCATAATAATGCACTAGATGTTTTAAACCTACCTTATAGCTTAATCTTCGGAAGAAAACATATTCTATTTTGACATAGTTGTGTCTTGGGTAGTGCATCTTTTTGGATGCATGGATTTCATCTATGACCTTGACCTACTTTTTGGAGCTGATGATTTTTAGCTCTACTGTCCAAGGGCCTCATTTTTCATCCGATCTTTAAAGTCGCCATATGACCTTAGCTGTTGGTGCGACTATAAAATCCAATTCAATTGCCTTTTTTTTTTTTTTTTTTGTTAAATATTATACAATTATGGACTTTTCAGCTGTTATACATGATGTGATATGCACCAAAAAAATCATTATTGACCGAGGCGATAGCCGAGGTCAATAATGATTTTTTGGTGCATATCAACATCATGTATAACAGCTGAAAAGTCCATAACTGTTTTATTATATAACCCTCAATTTACAATTATATAAAACAGGTCAATATCAAAAAAACAATTATATAAAACAGGTCAATATCAAAAAAACAGGTCAATATCAAAAAAACAGGTCAATATCGCTAGATATTTTTTCTAAAAAATTACTTTTTAGCCAATGAAAACGCGTCTATTTATAGGTTATATAATAAATATTTATATTTATATAATTTTTTTTTTTCTTTTTTTTTTCTTTTTTATTATTTTTCTTTTTTTTTTCTTTTTTTTTTTTTTCTTTTTTTTTAAAGTTTTTGTTTATTTGATTGATTGATTGATTTTATTTTTTTTGAATTTTTCTTTTTTCTTTTTTGATTTCATTATTTTTGGTGTTGCCACCATGTTAGCAGGAAGCATTGCTTGATTTCTAGTTGTGCCTATTGTGTTTTTTTCCGATTCGTTGATTTGTGATGAAGTTACGGCCCCTTGTCATTTTTACTTTTAAAATTCTTGTCGGCGCTACTCCTCCTAAACGCCTTGTTGGATTTCGACGAAATTTGGCAGGAAGCATCGGTTAGATGTCTAGTTGTGCATATTGCGCTTTTGTTCCAATTCGCTGAGTTATGGCACTTTGACATTTTTACTTTAAATTTCTTTGTCGGCGCTACTCCTCCTAAACGGCTTGTTGGATTTCTACAAAAAAATTAGGAAGCCTCAGTATGATGTCTAGTTGTGCAAAGCGTAGAATATCAATAAAATCTTGGACAAGTTCGAAAACCAGCTAGATACTGTTAGTAACGACAGGTTATGGCCCTTGATTTTTTGAAAAATGCTATATTGTATTTTCCTTTGTTAAATCTGTAGTTACTTCATGTTTTATCTGATCATTACCATATTTGTTTAGAATGTTAATATAACCCCCCACCCATTTTTATGAAATTTCATTCATAGAAGAAGTGGGACAAATTAAAAAATACCCATGCCAGACTAGACACAGCAGACTTAATGCCCATGATTGCCAGGTGAGCGATCTAAGGCCATCCTATCCCAGTTGTTTTTGCAATGTTTTAAAAAAATAATGATGGGAATTTTATGTCGACAACCCTTGATATAAGAGCCGTTTTAGCCAGTAGAGCATCCACAGGCCCTCTTGGGCAATTGTTTTTAATAGAATGGCACTTTGTTTTTAATAGAATGGCATTTAGATGTCATCTCAGCAAAAGCAAACTCCGTTGTTTTTAGTTACTAAAATGTTTACAAACTTTCATTTAAGCACCATTGACGTTTTTATTTTTACGTCCAGCCCCCATTAAGCGAGACATGTGAATCCACGAATTTCTTGTTTAATATTATTTCATACCAATTTTAAGAAGTTTATATCTTTAAGCGGACTTCGATCATGTTATGTGTTTTATCAGCACATTTCATGTTTTTCATATAAAGGGAGGGTGACTTTCAAAAGGTAAATGTTTTACAAACTATGGGTCAAAACAAAATACTTATTTTAAATATATTTTAGAATAGATTTGTGATAAGAAAATTAGTTAAGATACAAAAGTGAGTAATTAGGAATTTTGTTCAGTAAATATCATCCAGTACAATATCGGCTCCAGAAATTACACACTGGTTAAAATGGGTAGAACCTGTTATTTACAACCGTTATTGTTGCAAGTCGATGTCATTTTATTTTTCAAAATCAAACGTATGAAATTGTAATGCATTATTGACCTCCAGTTGCTGACCTCACATTACTAGTTGACCTCAATCCTTTATGCTTTTTCATATAAAAACTGTGTACTTTTTAATACCTTTTTTTATGCCCCCGAAGGGTGGCATATAGTAGTAGCGCCGTCCGTCCGTCCATTCATTCGTACGTACTATCGTGTCCTGTTAATAACTCTGACAATAATGCACGGATTTTCAAATAACTTGGCACAATTGCTCGCCACAACAAGACGACGTCACGCACGACATGTCACGCACAAAATCCAGGTCCATGGCTCCAAGGTCAAGGTCACACTAAGAGGTCAAAGGTCAAATGAAATGCTTTCGTGTCCGGTTAATAACTCTGACATTTATGGACAGATTTTCAAATAACTTGGCACAAGTGCTCACCACAACAAGACGATGTGTCGCGCACAAAATCCAGGTCCGTGGCTCCAAGGTCAAGGTCAAACTTAGAGCTCAAAGGTTACTTGGGGGCATTTGTCACTTACAGTGAAATTTCTTGTTTATCAGTAAAAATGGATTTTTACAAAAATTAAATTAAAAAAATATATATTGAAAAACGTGCTTAATCCAAGCTCTGGTTTTTAGCTAGTCGCTTTCCTTGTTACTTTTAAAGGAAGTTAAGAGCGATCTTACTGGCAACATCTGCTGAACAGAATTCGAGACTGTATATCAAATGTTGTGAGGGTTGATAAGAAAGTTTTTTGAAAAAAGAAAAACATGACAATAAAGGTCGTTACAAAAGTTTGTAATTTATAATCATGTGTAAAGTCAGGAGAAAGTATTGTGTTACCTATAGGTGGTTGTTAACTAACAAATATATATTAAAAACATTTTGTAGATGATGCACATTACGTGGTCCCGCCTTAATTCCATTAAGCGACGGGAAAGTTTATATTAGCAGGATTTTATAACGGATATTTCGACAATAAAACACGTTTAAAAAAGGCGATAACCTGTTTAAAATCACCTATTAAATGTTTTAATTTTACAATACAAGTTAATGTTTGTAAAATAGTTTGTTTATTTAACTTTCTTAACACCCCACACTGTTACAGTACCGTTTAAGTTAATATTCATGAGAAACTACCAAATATAATCCACAGTATTAAGCTTCTGAGTTCGTAAGTGTGCAGACATTATCTATACATAAGGCCAAATAAAATTATACCTGTGTTTACTGTAACATTGCTGAAAAAAATTGGGCAGGTAGGTAGGCATTTTATTTTATTTTATTTTTTTATTTTATTTTTTGGCGAAGTTAATTTAAGATGGCGATGAGCTTTGATGAATGGGAAAATGTGGTATTTTAAAAACTACAATAGATAACAATATGAAATTGTGTATGTGTTATTGTTTCCCAACAACAACTGGCTCTTTTCCCAATCACTTGCAATTATTGCAAAGGGGTAAAACAGTTTAATTTGTTTTTCGCAAGTCCGGAAGAGGGTCAGTTCCAAAACAGCAGGACAATGAGCACATGAGTCGGCCGTGATAGCGTGAACATAATTATTAAAAAAAAAAAAAAAGGAGTCGGGGTTTTTTTTCAGCGGGTCGGTCGGGTTACAGTAAACTCAGGTATAATTTTATTTGGCCTAAACAAAAAATATGTATGAAGTTGAAGATTGGGTGTAACATACATAAACCTAGGTATGTCAAACTGGTCAAATCACATAATATTTTACCAGTTAAAACTGGTTGTAATCTAGTAGTAAGTAACAGGTAAAACTGGTTTAGTTAAGTAGTTGTTACAAAAAAAAGAGTTTTATCCAAGTTGTAACCCGAACAATGTGATTCTGGTTTAATCATGTTAAGAAAGATTATATCTAATATTTTATATAAATATGTGATGATGGTAAAGATGTTATATAACAGCTGTTATTAATGTTATATAACACACATTATAATGTTATATAACACATGTTATAATGTTATATAACACGTTATAATGTTCTAATTTTATATTACACCTGTTATGGTCCTGTGTTATAATCCGCGTTATTAATCATCGTTATATATATTATTATTGTTAAATCTCCATATAATGGAGGCTATACTTTTATTATGAACTATTGTTTGGGGCGCTTGTTTCAGCCAAAGGTTTTTTGGACTTTTAAGATAAAATTAATCTTCTACCTACATAAGTTATATATATCAGTGGAACAGACATTTTTAGTGGTAAATAAAAATACCTTACTTTTCAAAATTGGTTGAGAAATAAAAATTTCATGTGCGAAAGTTGATTTTGATGGGTCATTTTCAATGCAAAATTCTGCTGAATGAAAAATTCGAAATATATATTTTTTTAGATTTTTTATTCAAAAATAGTTTTAAATTGTTGGATATTAGTACATTAAGACACCCTGAAAGTTTAATAACAAAATATCAAGTTTTACTGAAGTTATTTGACATTTTGTAATTTTCTGCTGTCCCACCAATAAAGAATTTACATAGGAAAAGCCCCATCAAAAAATCATTTTGGCTGTAAAATATTTATTTCTCAACTGATTTTCAAAAGTAAAGTAGTTTTATTTACCACTAAAAATTCCAGTTCTAATGATATATGACTGATGTACGTATTATTTAAATTGCTCGAGTTACTGCAGAAAAACCTTTGGCTGAAACAAGCGCCCCAAACAATAATGTAAATACTGACGATCGTTATGATATACAAATGTATAGTTGCTTTGTGTTCTATTTTTGGCATAAAATAGTATAAATGTTCATGTAATTTTGCATATAATAAATATTTGTATGTTTACACCGCCACTAAACCAAAGGGATAAGCCCTCAAAGGGGCCCATAATAAAGTGGGGGACAAAGTAAATATGTTTATGCAGGGTTGCTAGATGAATATTGATTAGTTACGGTACATAATGAATATTTGTGAAAATTTGCATATATTAAAATAATTAATATTGATGCAGATTTGCATATGATTATATACTTTAACACAAATATTGATGCAGATTTGAAGTATTTTCATAAAACTACGAAGATTTGCTTTTATTTTATTATATGATGCAAATTGCATGGATGTAAAATATTGATGCATATTTGTATACTAATGCGGGTATGCAGAGGAAATGTAAATTGTTACAAATGTTCGTAATTGTTGTTGTAGTTATGTTATTGTATTTTGATGCACTTTTGCTGTGCTGAAATGATATGCTTGCATGTTTTTCTATCTGTGCTTTCACTATGAAAATATTTGTCAAATCGTACACTTTTTGAGTTTCATCTTCATGGGAGATGAAAGGGTTGCAAGTAATGTCTTTATGCAATTTTTTGCATTAAATCTCAGTCTGTCCGAGCCGGCAAAGTAAATATCCTAAATAATGTGTTTTTGGGCACAAATTCAATTCTGTCAATTACCACCAGTAGGACCTATAAATATCGTAAATAATGTGTTTTTGGGCACAAATTCAATTCAGTCAGTTACCCTGGAAAACATACATATCCTAAATAATGTGTTGATGTGCAGCAATTCAGTTCAGTCAATTACCCTGGAAAACATACATATCCTAAATAATGTGTTGATGTGCAGCAATTCAGTTCAGTCAATTACCCTGGAAAACATACATGTCCTAAATAATGTGTTGATGTGCAGCAATTAAGTTCAGTCAATTACCCTGGAAAACATACACGTCCTAAATAATGTGTTGATGTGCAGCAATTCAGTTCAGTCAAATACCCTGGAAAACATACACATCCTAAATAATGTGTTGATGTGCAGCAATTCAGTTCAGTCAATTACCCTGGAAAACATACATGTCCTAAATAATATGTTGATTAGCAGCAATTCAGTTCAGTCAATTACCCTGGAAAACATACACATCCTAAAAAATGTGTTGATGTGCAGCAATTCAGTTCAGTCAATTACCCTGGAAAACATACACATCCTAAATAATGTGTTGATGTGCAGCAATTCAGTTCAGTCAATTACCCTGGAAAACATACATGTCCTAAATAATGTGTTGATGTGCAGCAATTCAGTTCAGTCAATTACCCTGGAAAACATACACGTCCTAAATAATGTGTTGATGTGCAGCAATTCAGTTCAGTCAATTACCCTGGAAAACATACACGTCCTAAATAATGTGTTGATGTGCAGCAATTCAGTTCAGTCAATTACCCTGGAAAACATACACGTCCTAAATAATGTGTTGATGTGCAGCAATTCAGTTCAGTCAATTACCCTGGAAAACATACACGTCCTAAATAATGTGTTGATGTGCAGCAATTCAGTTCAGTCAATTACCCTGGAAAACATACATATCCTAAATAATGTGTTTATGTGCAGCAATTCAGTTCAGTCAAATACCCTGGAAAACATACATGTCCTAAATAATGTGTTGATATGCAGCAATTCAGTTCAGTCAATTACCCTGGAAAACATACACATCCTAAATAATGTGTTGATGTGCAGCAATTCAGTTCAGTCAATTACCCTGGAAAACATACACATCCTAAATAATGTGTTGATGTGCAGCAATTCAGTTCAGTCAATTACCCTGGAAAACATACACATCCTAAATAATGTGTTGATGTGCAGCAATTCAGTTCAGTCAATTACCCTGGAAAACATACATGTCCTAAATAATGTGTTGATGTGCAGCAATTTAGTTCAGTCAATTACCCTGGAAAACATACACGTCCTAAATAATGTGTTGATGTGCAGCAATTCAGTTCAGTCAATTACCCTGGAAAACATACACATCCTAAATAATGTGTTGATGTGCAGCAATTCAGTTCAGTCAATTACCCTGGAAAACATACACATCCTAAATAATGTGTTGATGTGCAGCAATTCAGTTCAGTCAATTACCCTGGAAAACATACATGTCCTAAATAATGTGTTGATGTGCAGCAATTCAGTTCAGTCAATTACCCTGGAAAACATACACGTCCTAAATAATGTGTTGATGTGCAGCAATTCAGTTCAGTCAATTACCCTGGAAAACATACATATCCTAAATAATGTGTTAATGTGCAGCAATTCAGTTCAGTCAATTACCCTGGAAAACATACATATCCTAAATAATGTGTTAATGTGCAGTAATTCAGTTCAGTCAATTACCCTGGAAAACATACATATCCTAAATAATGTGTTGATGTGCAGCAATTCAGTTCAGTCAATTACCCTAGAAAACATACACATCCTAGAGGGCTTTCCCAATGATTTTTAGCTCTACTGATCAGAGATCAGCAGAGCTTATGCCGTGGTGCGGCGTCCGTCGTCCGTCCGTCTGTCCGTAAACTTTTATTTGTAGCGACAACTCCTCTGAAACTACCGGATGGATATTCATGAAACTTTACAGAAATGTTGCCCATAAAGTCTAGTTGATCCTAGCAAAGATTTGTGTTGATGTGAAATCCAAGATGGCCGCCAAAGCTAAAAATAGAGTTTTAAAATACAAGTTTGTAGCGACTACTTCTTGAAAACTATAAGTGATATTGATATGGGACTTTTTCTAAAATGATCAGCATGACATGATGTTGATCCTTGTCAAAAATCGTTTTGATTCAACGTTAAACATGGCTTCCAGCGGCCATCTTTGTTTACATAGAGTTATATAGTAAAAACTTGTAGTGACTACTCCTCTGAAACTACTTGGCTTATTGTCATGAAACTTTACAGGAATGTTGCTCTTGATGTCTAATTGATCCTAGAAAAATTTCAGGTCGGCCAGAAATTCAAGATGGCCGTCACAGCTAAAAATAGATTTTTAAAAAATAAGTTTGTAGCGACTACTTCTTGAAAACTATAAGTGATATTGATATGGGACTTTTTCTAAAATGATCAGCATGACATGATGTTGATCCTTATGGAAAATTATTTTGATTCAACGTTAAACATGGCTGCCAGTGGCCATCTTTGGTTACATAGAGTTATATAGTAAAAACTTGTAGCGACTACTCCTCTGAAACTACTTGACGGATGTTCATGAAACTTCACAGGAATGTTGCTCTTGATGTCTAGTTGATCCTAAAAAAAATTCAGGTTGGCCAGAAATTCAAGATGGCCGCCACAGCTAAAAATAGATTTAAAATAAATAAGTTTGTAGCGACTACTTCTTCAAAACAATAAGAGATATTGATATGGGACTTTTTCTAAAATGATCAGTATGACATGATGTTGGTCTTTGTCGAAAATCGTTTTCATTTGACGTTAAACATGGCTGCCAGCGGCCATCTTTGTTTACATAGAGTTATATAATGAAAACTTGTAGCGACTACTCCTCTGAAACTACTTGACGGATTTTCATGAAACTTCACAGGAATGTTGCTCTTAATGTCTAATTGATCCTAGCAAAATTTCAGGTCGGCCGGAAATTCAAGATGGCCGCCACGGTTAAAAATAGATTTTCAAAAAACAAGTCTGTAGCGACTACTTCCTGAAATCAAAATCAATCAGTAGAGCTTCAAGGTCATTGACCTCTTGTTTTAAGGAGTGGTGGCATTTTTTTGCGGAAAAAGGGGGATGGGTGCGGAAAAGGGGGTGGTACCACCTTCCCCGCGTCAATTTTTTTTTTATTAATGCCAGTTGAAAAGAAGAGATTTGGCGTATTTTACTATATTTTTATTTCAAAATCTTTTAATAAAAAAAGCTAGCAAATCACTTTCTGACAATAAAAGACATATCAGTCTTGCAAACACCATTATATGCTAATATTTTAATTGCAAATGCAATTGGTGACAACCTTAATTATTTAATAGAGAAATCATTACACAATTACAAAATCTTCACTGAACTGCAATAAGCATACTGACGATTTCTCTTTAAAGATCCTGAGAATATCGATTAATTAACATAATTATCAAGATACTAATACACGATAAAAAATCAGTTAAATATGCTACCTTAATTATTTGATTGAGTTATTATTACATAATTACAAAATATCTACCTCATTCATTATACTTATCTACCAAACTGACGATTTAAATGTTTATTAGTGTTCGTTAAATCATTCTACTAATACACGATAAACGTTGGATTAAATTGTCCATTAAAACCCGTCATTTATCCCCATGCGTTACAAATACCAATCAGCGATACTGCTCTACTTTAATCATGACCAAATTGGGCAATAAACCAAATTTAATAAGTGGCACTCACTCCCACAATCATCGTTTGTTTACTTAACACTTAGCATATACCCTGCCAGACATAACACAAGCCGTGTGCATTTAGAACCACGTGACCGCCTTTACTGCATCAACACGCGTCATAGCTTCAGGCATGATTTACACACAGTCAGGTAATCAGCTGTTTAGTAAGGGAAAACTTGAAATGTTGATAGGATTAAGGGATCGCGGCAACTAATTTAAAGCATCGCGGCTGCATTAAGGCTTGGCGGTAAGTCACTTTTGGATTCGAAGGCATCGCGGCACCGCCACGCCTTAAATGGCTGGGGAAAGCCCTGTCCTAAATAATGTGTTGATTAGCAGCAATTCAGTCAGTTACCCTGGGAGAACATCATACATACCCCAAATAATGTGTTGATGACACTCAAGTACCCCGGGAGAACTTATAAATATCCCAAATATTGTGTTGATGACACTCAAGTACCCGGGAGAACTTATAAATATCCCAAATATTGTGTTGATGAGCAACAATTAATTTCAGTCAATTACCATACTATTATTTATGACCCTTTCATCTTTGAAGAAATTATGTATTTAAGTTGTGTGACTTTATTGTCATTTGCATGCATGTTTTTGTAACAAAAAAAAAAGAAAATACTAAATCACATCTGAAGTTTTTATTTGCTTAAGGATTACTTCTGCTTATTTATAATCGTGTGAAATTGCATAAAACTAACTAAAAATACTTTTAAGACATTCCAACCAGCTTTCTGAAACACTCCACCCCTAATTAATTTTGGTTTAAACAAACATACACGTAGCCGGCCCATGGTTCAACTTGGTTTGCATTAGAAAAACAGTAAACTACATTTGAAAAAAGGATTAGGCCCGGCATTATGTTTTCTGATGTAAATTTGTATAAGGCCTAGTATAAAGGTGAACGGTTAAGGCCCACCAACACAGACAGCACGAGGAATAAATTAGGGCCTCTATTTTAAACATGTCTGCTCTGTTCTTTAACGTTAAAAAACCTGAAATTACTCGCAAGACCTAAAACATTTACAGATCGCAAGTGGTGGAATGTCGTAAAAAATAAATGTTTTTTCCTAAAACTTCCCATTTATTTTTATGTACACCTTTTCACTTTTCACTTCTAACCTTAAATAAATAGCATTGATGAATACACAAATGTTCTGTAAGGCATTTTTATCAGCCCCATGTTCTCCAGTTTAGATGCAATTTCATACGATTACACATAGGGGATGTAACCTTTTAAATTGAAAAAAATAAAATAATAGTGTAACATTTTGAAAAACTTCTTTTCTCTTTCGTTGGCAATCAAATTATTGAAGAAAGATTTTTATGAATTATTACAGTTCAGGAATTTAGATGTATTGTTTCTTGTTCATGTATTGTATATGGTAGCTACCTTTGTTTTATTTTGTTTATACGTGTTACTTTCATCTAATGTCATAAAATTGTGTTAACATTTCATATTTCATTTTCTGAAAAAAACATTACCTCAGAGACTTTACAAAATCAGGAATGAAGGGTACTCTATTATTAGTACTCCTTCAATGCAAAACATTCATACAAATACCTCTGTGAACGTGCCAGTCCGGTCTGGTATGATTGAACAATCTAACGTTTCGGAATATGGTAGGACTTATATTCATCAATGTGTAAGAGTCTAAGCATCAGTCTCCGTGGCCGAATGGTTAATGACATTGCATTGTAAACCGTCACCTCTCACCGCTGCGGGTTCAAATCCTACTGGGAGCTCGTCTTGTAAATGGGGACGTGTCAGTTCTTACGGATGGCGGGAGGTGTACAGTACTGGTTCAACCCAGGAAAAGTAGGTGGCCTGCCTTTACCTCAAAATATCGACCGTCATATACAACCTTACATGTGTTGAAAATGACGTAAAACACCATACAAACAAACAAAGCATCAGTCTATAGACCCTCTAGACTCACTCAAAAGTTAACTCAGTTTGTATTCCTTAAAGGGACACAAGGCAATCTTGATTTCTTTACAACTCTCGGCGTCCCGTCTTTATAACTTGCTTATTTGCAAATCATTAATAATAATTATGTGAATAGATCAAAGCAAATTGTTTTTGCATATCACTAAGTTTTGATAATATTGCATATATAATATGTTTTAACCCATGGTGGAGTATCAGAGAGAAATTGAACACTCCAACATTTTATTTCTTTTAATTAAAAAGTGTGCAAGCAGGTTTAAAGTGAAAATCATACTTGATAGATAAATTGAGGTGCTAATTTTAATGATTAAAATAATTCAAGATTGCCTTGTGTCCCTTAAAAAGTCTTCGGTATCGGAGAGATGTTTCGGGGTTTAATGTAGCTATCCGCCAATAACAGCCAACTTCTACAACATATGTACACCGTTTCTAAACCTACTGACAAAGAGGTCCAAACTATAGACACACTATAAACGGCTTTAACGAGCCAGCCTAAACCGGAGCATTGAATTCAGTTACCATCTATGCATATTTAATGCCCCGTGTGGTTCCCGGGGGCCCCCGTTTGGTCACGGGGCAAAGAATAGGGCCACTGCAGATCCCTTTGGAGGGGTAGGCAGAGGGGTAGAATACCCCCAAATTCATGTTCATTTTATCATTTTCTGTTCATGTTCATTAAAGGTCTTCATCATGATCCCTGCATTGTTTCAGGCGCCATATAACCTTTTCATGTGCTGGTGCGCCTTAAAACCCGATTCAATTATGCATATTTAAAAAAATCCTATACTTTTAATCGGCACATATACATTATTAAATGACCTGAACACCTGGATAGTGTTTTGATAAACGGTTTTGTAGTTTTGCTGTTATTTTTCGGGTTAGTTACTATAACTTTTGATTCTACTGTCAAGCAATGTCAAGAGTTCAGAGTTTGTGCCAGATTCAAACAGATTGATGAATATCAGTCCAGTTTAAGTTCAATATTTATTATATTTCTGTTGCTAAATTACCAAGATATCCGAGTGAAAGATAGTCATATTTCACCGGTGTAACATTTATTACATTTCAGTCTATGGGTGAAAGACCAAGATTTCTCAGAGAAAGATAATTCATAATCGCTAAATACTAACTAACTCCGAGCACAAAATAACTGTTACATTGAGAAATGGCTTCAGTAGAGTGTTCGGTCAAAAACATATTTAAAATGTAATGAACAGATTATTTTACTGCTGGGTTCAATTATAAGAAAATCCTTCACTCGATGGTAGGTGTGTTGTTTTTCACTCACTCGCATTCGCTCGTTCAAGAAAAGAACTACATGCCAACTATCTCGTGAAGGATTTCCCTATAAACGATCACAGCAGTTAAATAATCTATATCTACTTTATACACAGGAATGAAATGTAATTAAAAATTAGTTCTCTTTGTTTGTTATTGGGTAATAATTATCTTTGTCAGTCTCACTGGGCATTCCAATAACTGTTCATGCATGAATCTGTCGTGCTTCTGACCTTGAGTGATTTTAACTGTATTTGGTTTTTTCGTGTTTGAACATTTTTCTCTCCAGTGAGTTTAACATCAAGTGTTAGAAATATTTTCGTCTTTCATGGTACCAGTTGGCAAAAAATAGTGTACCGGTCGGTAACTTCATATTTTTCACATTAGCCAAAAAAAAAGTATAACCCGTTCGCTTTTTGCAAAATATTTATAACCCCCAGGATTTGTGCACCGTTGTAAAAAATATGTTACCATGTAATATACCTCTGTTATTGTACCTCAGTATACCATATACCTCTATAATGTCTTTTTTGTGCAAATCCAGGGTTATTACTAATAACTGATGCCGATAAATTCGGTGAAATTGTTGGCCGACAGCAGTTCAACAAAAGTGTCTCCTGTTTGTTCTTTAACACTTTCGCTGTCAATCGCGACTATAGTCGAATTTACCGTTCCCCGCCAGTAGCGACTAAAGTCAAACTTACAGTATGATTGTTCCAGTATTTGCGTATTTTAATAAGGGGAAGCACTACTCCAGGCTTGTCTGCATAGTATTGTAGATATCGTAAGCTAATTTTGATGTATGTATATCGAGGGCTTAACACTAAACTATTGTAACTCACTTTTTTTCTGAAAATGATTTTTTTTCATAATCCTTATCAGATACTGACCCTTTATAATTATGCGGTTTACCTCGTGTTTTTTTCCATATTTCCTGCTTGGTGAAATGCTATTTTCCGAGAATTATCAGAAATATGCTTGGCACTGAGCTTTTGGTTATTTGAGGGATTTGGCAGCGAAAGTGTCAACCACCCACCCCAACCCACACAATACCTTTAATTATTTGTTCTACCTAGGAGAAATAGGGTGTTCTGCCTCAACTGCAGAAAAAAAAAGTTGACCATCATATATGGCCTAACATGCGCTAAAAATGGCGTAAAACATCATGGAAATTAATTATCTGGATTTCAGGTTTAAATTCTAAAACTATATTTTTCCTTTATTAGATTTCTACAACCGTTTTGATCGAAATCTCAGAAGATTCCTGGTTCAGATCAAATTGTTTATACCTTGGGTGGGAATTCCCTGTCTGAATTGGAAACTATAATCTAAGCAAGTACAGTACTCTGTAGCGTCCAACAATGACACGGAATTATTAAATATTCAGAATAAATGCCATTTTAAAAATCGGCGTGCCGTTGCCGGGACTTCACCCATGGACCTCTTGCATTCCAGGCAAGTAAGCTCCCCATTACACCACCACGCCATCCGATATCTGAATGACAATTATGGCGTTATATTATGATGTAGCTCTTTAAACCTACTGAGTTCCAGCGTTGGGTGCGTGGTTCAATTCCCGGCTGCGGCACGCCTATTTTTGAAATGGCAATTATTCTGAATATATAATCTAAGCTCTTAATAATTCCAGTCATTTCTTTTGTCACATGATGACACAAACACGTTGTGCTAAGTCCATGCAGTTGGAGGGAATGAGAGAATAATAATATAACATAAAAAGAGTAGCATATTTCCTTACTTCCAACGAGTAACAAAAACCATTATCGGGCTCAGTTAAGTTTTATACATAACTTTAGCGGGTAATTTCTGTGCAAAAATAAAGTTTTGTATGGGGAGTTGTTCCTCCTTAAAGCTGCCCACTCTATAGTTCATATGGTACTTAAACATGAAAAAGGAATTTGAGTTTGACACGTATCTGAAACGTTATATAAGCCAGAAATTGAGGAATCATGGATTTAAGTAAGGATTTCAGTTTGACGCACATCCAGAATTTCTGTATATAAGTCAGAAATCAAGGAATCATGTGATTTAAGTATGGATACTACAGCTTTAACCCCACAAATGTTTTTGCCACATACCTCAACAATATTCAGTAGTGCTCTTGACAGTCGATCAAACTTAATTGTCAGACAAATGATAATACAATGATTGACCTAACAATTTGATCAATAGAACAGTCAGTCAACGTAATGCTGATCCATATATCATTCGATGGACCTAAGGTTAATCAAGATTTATGTAATAGATAGAGTATGGTCTGATTGTAACATTGAGATGGGCTTAGCACATCAAGTTATTTAAATCAGCCAATGGGATGAGACCATGCTCTGTTTTGTAATACGTCAACTTCAGCTTTCTGCCATACTCTAACTTCCAATAACTGGTAGTTAGAGTACACTATTTATTCTGACAGGTGTTATTTTCAATTAAAACAATTTACAACTGTGCAAATGCAAAGGGAACTTCAGTGACCATGCTACAAATCAGTGTAAACTTTACCATTAGATCGTTTGATGGATCAAACATACTCTGGTTGACATTTCCTTGGGCCAAAAGTTGGATAAATAGTGTGGTCATGCATGACAGCTTAGTCGATCGACTGTTATGCCAGGCTGATATTAGACAATTACCTCAGTGGCATAGAAATCAGGTTATCTGCTACTCTCATTGGTGTACAGAACATGCTTCAGGATCAATGCTTTACTATTGTCCTCGAGTCTTAAATAGAATCATAAATTTGTGACTTAAATAAACTCGGTGTACAATAATATAGGATACCCCGCAAGCCTCATATACTGTGTAAATTTTTATCCAACTTGTTTATTAAAGTCAGTAATGCAGTCACCCATGTAAGATCGATCCTCTACATAGGAGAACTTGACTGGATGAGTCTAAAATCAATGCAAATCAGACTAAAATCAATTAGCCATTAAAATGATTTGCTTATGTTTGTGACACGTCAAGTTTTAAAAGATCTCCACAAATATCAGAAAATGCAATTTCAGATAATTCAGGAATTGGTTTATGATATGTCCACTGCACATGTTTGTTGATTGTTGGAGGACTTTAGTCGGTTATTGTTATGTGTCCCAATACTTACAGTAACAATATCAGTCTGAGTCCTAATAGTACTAACTCAGGGTACAAGAACACCGGTCAGTTATTTCATTTTATATCACTTTTTATTTTTTGCACAAAAGTTGAATTGCTTAAACAATGTCTGCTTAATAAAAATAATAAAACAACAAGATCACTTAATACTACTTATTTACTGGTATCATTGAAAAAAATATATGTATCATCAGGAAGTGACTGATTTTGTATTTTGAAAAGTAAAACATAGTATTTATTGTCATGTGATGCAATAATAGAATTATGATTGGGTGATGCTTTAACAGCAGCTTGACATTTGATTGGTTAAGATAACAGTAGCATTTGTTTCATTGGTCAAACAAAAGAATCCATTTAATTTGCTTTACTGAAGATTTGTAATTGTATAGCTGCAGATTTATAGTTTAAAGGAAGTACATCAGATTTTTGTTTTTAGAAATTTTCTGAAATGGGGGAGTGCGCTTATTAGAACGCTAAAAATAAGCATAATAAATTCTTGTTCTTGTTGTGTTAATAAAATATGGAATTAAATTCATAAGTGTGTGTATACTGTTTCTTGGAATTTAACCACTTTTCTTGGATATTAACCACTTTTACACCTCAAGGTAAGATTTTATTTTTTTTAAAGTTAGTGTGGGGGGGTGCTAATTAGAGGGGGAGTGCTAATTAGAAACAATATGGTATGTAAAAACAATTTGCTTTCAACTTTCTTAAATAATTAAAACTGATGATTCTAATACAAGTTATGTAGGAAAACTAATGGACGCCTTGAGTTTTTAGAAAATTAAGATTGCCGTGTGTCCCTTTAAATGATGCACATGATGTTGACGTGTGTGCCACATGAATGATTAGATAATATGTAATTCTAATTCAGAAATGTTTGTTAAATATAGTTAGTTTTTATTTGTTAAATCTGACTAGATGTGATGGGTATACAGATGTTTGTTGTTAGACCATCTAACTACTGGTTATTGTGTTAGACCATCTAACTACGGTTATTGTGTTATACCATCTAACTACTGGGTATTGTGTTATTGTGTTATTTCCAATAATTGTTAAATAACGGATATCTGTTAATTGGTTAGTAATTATTTGTTAATACAAATGGCATCATTGTTATTTTGAATTGGGTATATTTTGAGTTGTAATTGGACATCTATCAAATTGTCAGCCAGTAAAGCATCATTCTATTATAGTACATCTACATGCTAATGTGTAGGCGAAAATCACATGTTCAAGTAGATGATGCATCTGTTAATTTGTAAAGTGTATGTAAATGTGTCTATGTTAATTGGAAAGTGTGTATGTTATTTGTAAATGTGTACGTTAATTTGTTAAGTGTGTATGTTAATTTGGAAACATGTTTATGTTAATTGTATGTATGTTTAAACTTGTATATGTTATTTGGTAAACATATGGGTTTTATTTGTAAAAGTGTATTACTTTGTAAATGTGTTTGTAAACTTGTGTATTATATATAAGTTTTTGAAGTGTTTAAGTTAATTTTTCAGTTGATTGTTTCGCTGTTAATTGATAAAGCAAAGCATCATTCTGTTTAACTGTTTGTTGATAAAACAACCGTTAATTTGTTAATAATAGGACATCTTTGGACATGTTAGTTGTATGGGAAATTGTGTTCTAGCTATTACTGTCTTTTTAAGATATGTTGTCTGGAAATGTGCTGTTTTTATAAAAGTTTGATGGCCATCTGTTAGGTTGTTATTGTATGGACACCTGTTTATGTATAAACATGTGTTAATTGTTTTTTGATTTGTTTGCTACTCCTGTGAAAATCTGTCTATTTGTTATATAAACTGCCATTTATTTGTTAGTTATGTGAACATCCGATTATTTGTTAGTTATGTGAACAGCCGATTATTTGTTAGTTATGTGAACATCCGATTATTTGCTAAGTTATATGAACAGCCGTTTAATTGTTAGCTTATAAACATCATTTTATTTGTTAGTTATGTGAGCATCCATTTATTTGTTAGTTATGTGAATGTCTGTTTATTTGTTAGTTATATGAACATCTGTTTATTTGTTGGTTATGTGAACATCCATTTATTTGTTAGTTATGTGAACGTCGGTTTATTTGTTAGTTATGTGAACATCAGTTTATTTGTTAGTTATGATTACATTGGCTTATTTGTTAGTTATGTGAACATCCATTTAGTTTATAAACATCAGTTTATTTCTAAGTTATGTGAACATCTGGTTATTTGTTAGTTATGTGATCATCTGGTTATTTGTAAGTTATGTGAACGTCTGTTTATTTGTTGGTTATGTGAACATCCATTTATTTGTTAGTTATGTGAACATCAGTTTATTTGTTAGTTATGTGAACTTCGGTTTATTTGTTAGTTATGTGAACATCCATTTATTTGTTAGTTATGTAAACATCCATTTATTTGTTTGTTTTGTGAAATTGGGCATAACTGTGTTGTTTAAAATTCTGTTAATTTGTTATTTGTAAACTTTAAGACAGATGTTTGGAAGTATATACAACTGGTTATTGACTCATGTTTATGCTAGATGTTAATTTGAGGAATTCATTTATATTTCAAGGCATCTGTTGATTTGTTAGTTATTTGAACATGTGTTGTTAGTTTATAATAACTGTTGTTAGTTTCACGTACATTCTGTTCATTTTTTAGTTGTCTTTGAACTAATGACAAAAGACAAACACATCCGGTGAGAAGTGGTGATATATCTCTAGTTATAGTTATCCCTGTTATAAATAAAGATGTAAACATAAAGCAATTAAAAAGCTCACATGGTTACTGAGTTCCTTAACATTATGAATGGTTGATATCCTACTGTGGAATACGCTGCAGACACCGTGACATTTGTTACCTGGGTAGTCCCATCACTGCAGACACCGTGACATTTGTTACCTGGGTAGTCCCATCACTGCAGACACCGTGACATTTGTTACCTGGGTAGTCCCATCACTTAGAGTCTGGCCCTTGGGCATGTATAAAAAAACTCAATTCACCCCTTTTCCCTTTCCACTTTATTAAGAGGCCCCGGCTTTAAAATTGCTGTATTGTTTTTCAAATGCACCTGTATTCCTGTATTAATACATCAATTTGCTCTCCCTTTGGTTTTGTCTTCATACAGTTTTGACTACTATTTAAGGTGACTGCCCCATGTCAGGATTGTTTAGCAATACACTGTTGACCAGACACATGACACAAGCTGTGTAAGAGTTGTCTGGATTTTAAACCTTTTTTTTTTAATTATTACGGTACACAGAGCTGATAAAACATTGTAGATAAAATTACCTCACGTTCATTGTAAAACCAGAATATGTATCACAAATCTACAGAACTTCCAACAAAAAATTTGTCGATATCAATCATTGCGAATAAAAGGTGACCCTTTTCATTTTATTGCTGAGGTCGTTAAAAAAACAGATTAATATGTAGTCTAGATCATCTGCGATGCTTGATTGTTTTCAAGGAAAACGTCTAGAACAGTTCTTTTAAAAAAGTTTACAGTTCGCTGAGATTCTGGTATCATTTCTGATTGGTTGACACGTACCTTCTATTGAAGATATACAGAACGACAGACAGACACTAAATTAATAAATAAGCAAAGCGGCAAACTTCATCATTATCTTGACGACCTTAAAATACTATAATAAAAACAAAATAATTACGGACATGTGTTTCAAGTTTCAATTTTTTTCTACACAATGGGTCAAGACTTTTGTATTTACAATCAAGCGTCGAAAATGATCAAGATTAATTAATATGAAACCGATTTTTTGTTATAAAGTGTAAACTGTTGCTTTCTGTATTAAGCAAGGGAATTTGTAGTTTGTGATTCATGGACACACATTTGTATTCACTTGTACACCAACTCATGCTTTTAGAGTAGCTGTTTTAGAGAATATTGTTATTGTTTTAACTTGTACAGTGTTGTTATAGACATGAAAAAAAACTATTAGCGTGTTATATTACTTTTATTTTTAAATGTTACCGTTGAATATGTCTGTTATTTTATTGTGTAATTTTACAAATAAATATAGGGCAATAAATTCATGTTGTAGATGACTGTGGTGTTTTCTTTTCTTTGTTACCAAAGGATTAGCCTTGGTCACGCGGCCTGCTTCTACTTTCTTCGCTCTTCTTAGCACTACGTGGATTCAGAAGCTAGGCCTAGGGAACAATGGATGATTGAACTTGCTCCTCACACTGGGGGAGAGTTTGGCAAGTCTGTGGGAGATTCTGTGAATTTAAAAAAACATATTTACGGGTCGGCTGGAATTTTTCCTTAAAAGATATTCCGACCCTTGAATTGTTGAAAAAAATATCCTGGCTCCAACTTGAGGGGAAAAAAATAAGCAGTCCCTCAAATTTTTGAAAAAATATTCCGGCCTTCTCTCAGATTCTGGGAAAAAAATAATCTGGTTCCCTCTTCAGTCTATGATAAAGGTAGATCTACCCCATCAGCCACTGGATTCAATATGAACATTTTTAACCACAATCTGCCTACATCCACGACTTGGCAAACAAAAGTGCATCGAAATTTCCACTTGAAATTAGTTCAGTAGATGCAGTGATTGTAAGTCGTGGTTGTAATACATGTGATGTACATAATGTGACGATAGTAATACAAGGTTCATACAGCCTAAAAAACTCCTTCAATTTCAGAAGTAGCCTTTAAAAGTCCTTGAATCCACTCCAGCCTTAAAAAGTCCTTAAATTCTGACAAAATACCATTAAAGGTCCTTAAATTTCATAATCAGTCAATTAATTATACAAGAGGAATAATATCTGACGTAGTTAAAAAAAAATCGGCAGAAAAAAAAAATGCTGATAAGACTGATTGAATTGGATTTTATAGTCGCACCAACAGCAAAGGTCATATGGTGACTTTCCAGCTTCCACTGGTGGAGGAAGACCCAGGTGCCCCTCCGGGCAATTTTCGTGCACGGGCGGGCACCTGGGTAGAACCACCGACGTTCCGCAGGCCAGCTGGTGCTGATAAAAGGAACAATCAGAAAACTCTGAATATTTACAAGTATAATCAGTGAGTACAAGCCTTGAACAGATACAGTAGAACATAAAATTGATAAAGGTAAGATTAATGTTATGATTTAAACCAGGCCTTAAAAAATGGTTATTAGGGCCTTAAATTTCATTATGATAATTCTGTATGAACCATGTAATAAATGTGGTTTATAATTACAGTGGTCATGATAGTAATACATTGTTGTATACATTGCCATGGTGATAGTAAATGTGTTGTATAAAGTGGTCATGGTAGTAATTTGGTATACATTGATCATGGTAGTAATGGATGTGATATACCAGGATCATTCAATTTATTGATAGACCCTGGATAATAATAAATGTGGTATTCATAACTCTATGGTTGTAATAAATGTGATATACGTTGGTCATGGTAGTAAGTAAATATTCGTTTTTTGCAATGTTATCGAAGTATAACAAATCAATGAATTTGTGACCCATCATTGACGACTTGTTCTTGTTGATTCAGCTTTTAAAAATAACATGACATTGTAATTATTAAGCTAAAGTGTTTACCTTTTAATAGGCTACTGAGTAATCTATTTCACGTCTGTTTAAATCCATTGTTTTTGACGTCATCGTGACTAGGAATGAAACAGAGATAAGAAACTCAGGTGGAAGCTGGGAAGCCGGAACCGTTCCACTTTTTTTTTCCTGATATAGTGTTTGGAAGCCCGGGCATACCCCGGACCCCTTTCGCCGTTCAAATCAAATGTTTGGCTTCCACTTTAGTCTGAGCCTGTGCAACTATTTTATTTTGACGTGTTATTGAGAAATAACAGGACACTTTTATGAATGACTAACCAATCAGAATGCAGTAAATATGTGTATTGTTTGCAGTTTGTAATTATTACATATCAAATGTTAAAATGTGTGATATTCAATCCGCGTATAAACATGATGCATCTGATCATTTAATAACTTTACAAATAACATCAGTCTTATTAAATACATTAACACATGTATGGCAAAGGTCTCTGGCAACATACTAACTCCCTTTTAAATGATATTGATTATTTAAATGCAATCAAAAGTATTGCCTGCTTGTTTATAACGAAAATCTCGGTGAAATTTCAGATGAAGATTTAGTTTTTCACTAAGCATCAACTCTTTTTAGAACGTGAATGATGGAACTGCGTGAGCGTGAAAAATCTATTTCATACGCTAGTTGTAAGAAAAAAATAAAAGTAACACTAAAGAGGACCTCATTGTAAAATAAGATACTTAATAGAACAGTTGTTAAACGAAGTAAATGCAAATGAACTAAATTAACATACTAAAAAATAAATTAATTTGTTTAAGACAAGACAAACTGAAAGGCCATATAATACTTAGATTAAAGGCGTAATTGCTTTTTCTACCTTGAAAAACACAATTACACTAGCAAAATAATTCCCAAAATAGAAAAAGAGAATGGTGACATAATAAATAAATACCGTAAGCGGAGATATTGCAAGAAACAATTTTTTTTTATAAGAACTTATATGCAAGCCAGGAACATAATCAGACCAATAATGACAACAAACATGAATTTAAAGATTGTAATGTTCCAAAACTATCTCCAAAGAATCCCAAGAGCTTGAATGAAAATTATTTTTGGCAGAAGCCTCAAAAACATCAGTTCTGACAAATGACTGAAGTCCTGGCAGTGATAGTGATAATTTTCTAGCAACTTCTTTTTTAAGTATTTTGGAAGGAACCACTTTGTTGTTTGATCCATAAACTATTCAATGGATGTTCTATGTCGATCACACAGGCCGGGTATTAACCTGTATACCCAAAGAAAACAAATAACACCACCTTTTGAAAAATTGGCCCCCTATAACTCTTCTAAATATTGTATCTAAATAGCTTCAGGTTCCATTGCAAACAAAATTAAACCTGTATTACATAATATACAAAAAGCAAACAGGATTTATAGCAGGCAGATACATGGGAGATAATACAAGGCTACTTTACGATATAATGAAATTTGCAGAGGACAATACTATTCCTGGATTACTACTGTTAACTGATTTTGAGAAAGCATTTTACACTTTGTCCTAGTCCTTTATAAAGAAAACTACAATTCTTCAAGTTTTTGAATATAGGCCGCGGTTGCCTTCAAGGAGATCCGTTGTGTCAGTATATCATTATGCTCTGTAGTTAAACTCTTACAATATTCAAAAATAAAAGGTATAAAAATTAACAACTTTGAATACAAATTATCACAATTTGCGGACGATACCTCAGTACTTTTAGATGGATCAGACATCACTAAATCAAACGCTCGCAACTGTGAAACTGTAGTTGTGAAACACCTTTTCAAAAATGTGGGGTTTAAAAATTGACCAATAAAATAAGAATGGATCGAAGAAATATAGCACAAGCACAATTAAAACTAAATGGGAATTTGCATGGGGCAAAAATGAATTTCAATAACTAGGAATCCACTTTAACACAGATCTTGATAAAAATGACTAATATAATTTTTTGTGAATTTTTTTTTGAAAACTAATCAAAAAATAATTATGTTTTTGGACAAGAAGGATATATATGTATTTTGGTGGTTCTGGACCAAAGCTCTCGCTTTGCTCGAGTTTGATCCAGAAACCCCCAAAATACATATATAAGTAAATGGTGATTTACTTGATTTATTAAAACTTTTTTAGAATAGTGGTAGTGAAGATTGCAAGTTTAAATTTTTTATAGTTATCAAAATTACACCCCCAAAAATATAAAATGTTTATTTAATACAAAACAAATTTGTCGATTTGTTAATAAAATTTTACTCAGATTAACAATTTTCCGACCTTGTATACAAAGGTGGTGGATCGTACTCATACACATTACTAAAACAATTTATGACACACTTTTTAGACTTTTTTGTAAGGTTGCCATTGCTTCCTTTCTTCCCGTTCTTTTTTTTTGAACTTCACTAATTTCAAGTTCTTTTTGTTTGATATCCTGTTTCAAATTATAGTATCTTTCCAGTTCATCTAAAATCAACTTAAACTCTTGTTCTGATATTTGTGCATCACTCAACGCTTTTGATATTAACTGCTTTATACTATTTGACTTAGCCTCCGCCAAAGTTTTTATTTCATGATGTTTTTGAGCTTTTGAATTAAGCTTGCGTCTGATAAAATTAATACAAACACCTGTAGCTCCACATACTATTGCTGCTATTTCTAAAGGTAACAAAACTGGAACAACAAATCCAATCCCGGCCATAATAACACCTGCAGATATCAAGTTTTTTTTGTTTGATATCCTGTTTCAAATTATAGTATCTCTTCAGTTCATCTAAAATCAACTTAAACTCTTGTTCTGATATTTGTGCATCACTCAACGCTTTTGATATTAACTGCTTTATACTATTTGACTTAGCCTCCGCCAAAGTTTTTATTTCATGATGTTTTTGAGCTTTTGCATTAAGCTTGCGTCTGATAAAATTAATACAAACACCTGTAGCTCCACATACTATTGCTGCTATTTCTAAAGGTAACAAAACTGGAATAACAAATCCAATCCCGGCCATAATAACACCTGCAGATATCAAGGTAGTGTCAATTCCATCTGTAATATTAATACCACGTTTATATTTTTTATAAAGTGACTGACGTATATCTCGGTCTGTAATTAACTTTTTTTCAATTTCTGAAATCTTTTGTAATCTATAATTTCGTCCGTCTTCCACTGGCCACTCAGGATATATACTTGGTGCTGTCGGTTGCTTCATTTTTTTATTTATTAATAAAAAATTAAATTAATTCAATTAATAATGATGCCACCGTATTTACAGCGGTAGCGTTGGCAATCTTGCACACAAAGTTAACAACAGAACCAGCACCAATCTCTAAAGGTTTATCAAAGGTATCATGATTGCGTGGGATGATGTGAAGCGTTATGCCATAATTTGGTTGTTCAACACCATTGACAGAAACTATTACAGATACGTCACCAACTAATCGTTCACATGCTAAACCTATTCCCATAATCCGTCTACGGCGTGTCATTACATGCCCCACATTTGTTTCTGCTCCACCGTTACCAAATGAGAGTATTCTATTCAACACAAGTGGACCCTTAGCCTCCGCAAATATTGTTATAATCCCATATTTTAAGATTATCAACTATATCTCTCAAATGATTAAACTGGTCAACAAAAGGCACAATAAATAAAGGCCTATATAAATTTTGAACATCATTTATCAAAGCCTCTAAGTCTTCTGTTTTTTTAGGTCTTGTTGGTCCAAATATACTCATTGTTTTTTTTATAAAAATATATATTTTAAATAATTTCTAAAACACAACTCATAGGCAAACCGAGATTATTTATCTTGTCACCATACTCATCTCTGACTTCTATTGTCAATTCAGAAATTGCACCATTCATAAGACAGTTTTATTCAGGATAAAAACTTGTATATACAATATCTCCATACTGCTTATTTACTACAGGTACAACCCCTATAATAGTGCTTGGTGCACCATTGAAATAATTACTACTCGTATTAACTTGTTTCAGATGAACATATAGCTGTTTATAAGGAAATCAATTGGGTAATCTCCCAAATTAGTACCTGTCAACCATTTTCTGTCCTTGAATCCCAGCATTTTTGAAAGACTGCTTGACATTCGTGTCTCTATTGGAGTATGTATAATGGCTGCACCAATTTGGACAATATTGTCCAGGATAATCTTTTCATTTAGCAATTTAAACCTTTTTACCAAGTCTTGAAAGTTATAGAGTCCACCTGCTAAATGATCTATTTTATCTGGGTTTTGTGTCTTTATGGTTTCATGAATAATATTATACCAACCGATAGTGTATATAAAACTTTTTAATCCAACGCGCTTAGTTCCATCTCTATTATCGATATACTGTTGTAAATTAATAGAGTTGTCTATGGTTGAAATTGTATGAAACATTTTTTTTTAATATATATATAAAATACAAATAAAAATGATTTCTAGAGAATTCAAATATAACCCGGGTGCTCACTATTCATATACTTTTAGCAAGAAAGTGATAGATATAATAAATCAAAACATAGTCATTACATCCAACGGTAAAGGCTTTAAAGCATCATTTTCCAATGTCTTTGAAAAATACAGACTCCCATACGTTAAATCAGATGCTATAGTCCAAAGCTGGGGAACAGATTGGATGTTATTTTGGCAGAATCAGTTGAATTTTGCTATTTGGTGTGCGACAACTGGATGTGGTATTGATTTCAACAATCATCTAAAAGCTGATTCCCTGGTTGGTTCGTTATTTCGATTTCATATCTATTACCAAGTCAGAAGAATATTATTTGAGATGAGTGTAGCAATGCCGCAAGACTCAAATTGGAATGCGTTTAATAACACATATAACCGAAACGCATACGAGAGAATATGCAAGGACTTAAATTCAGACTGGAGACAGAAACAAGGCTATAATGATGGGCTAGGAACAATTTATAATTACTGGACAAATATTGGTTATCATTCTTTGATAAATACTGTATACGACAACAAAACGATGAGTTTTACAGTCTATGAGAGTGATAAAACATATAACATTGATTACATTGCACAAGGATCTGAGGCTGACAATAGTTGGTCTACTTTTATACTAGATAGTTCATCTGGATTTACAAGAGCAGGAGTAGAAAGAATCAATGACAGCATAAGAACATACTGCTGGGCAATCCTTGGCTCACAATCACAAACAAGAACAGATATACTTGGAACTGGAACGGCATTTGATGCACAGAAACAATTTCTAGCAAATATAGAGGACGCAATAAATAGCCCCATCGACTTGCCCAGTCAAATTTCAAGATATGAAACCACCCTAAAATATGCAAGAAGTAAAGTAAATTTTGTCTATGGAAGTGGATTGTATATGTCTCCGAGCGACATGGAATTAAGAATCGGAATAATACAAGACTACAATAATGAAATTGTAATAGCAACCGATGCACAAGCATTAGGATTGAATAATGATGTAAATGTAAAACCAGTGCCACCAACAATTATTCAACATTTTCAAGGCACCACAACAAAGAAATTTTTACCGGAACATTCTGACTTTGATAAATCAATACATAAAACCGTGGAACATAACCAACCAGAAATGCAAAAAATAGCGATTGAACACAAAGAAAACAAAACAACTATAATTGTTGGTACTATAGTAATAGGTCTTGCTGCATTACTTATCTACGAGATTTACTAAACCACTCTTTGGCTGCCACATACAACAACCCGGAAACAAACACAAGCAAAGCCCATAGATTGTTACCAAGCCAATTAATAACAGATAAAAGCCATGATACTATTGCACCAATAACTCCTGGAAGTGCTGCAGCAGCTTTACCAGCTAAGTTGGCAATAAGTTTACCAAGATTAAGTAGTTGTTTTTTTATCCAGTCCTTGACACTTGACGGGTCAGGTTTTGGAGTTGGAACAGGTGCAGTCCCTCCTCTCGTTGTAGGAATAATGGTCTCAACTAAAACCCCAATAATCATACCAAACGCAGTCAAAATACTAACAATAGTAATACCTTGCTCTCTGAATAATGTTTTTATTCTCTCACTCAATGTTGTGTCTTTTTTTAACACCTTATTTATAGTTTCTTTTATCCTGTTTATTTGACTGCGTAATGCTTCTTTGTTTTCACTCGCCACTTCAAGTCGTGCACTTCTTGCATCTTCTAATTTTTTTATTCTGTCACGTATGCGCTCTTGTTGAAACTCATCCTCCTGCCCGGGGGTGCTAACCTGTTCTAACTTTTGTTTTTCTATTGTTTTGTCTTTATCAAGTTGTGTGAGTTTTGCCAAGTTATTGACGAGTTCTTCCCTGACATTTGTCATCGCTTTTACTATTCCATCCATTTCACGCTTGTCTATATTTGTTTGTGTTGAAACATAAGGACGCTCATCCACATCCCAGTCATAAAAAGCACTTTCTATTGACTGTGCTGTGTTACCAATAACATGTGAAAAAGCTTGTAATGGAATAGCATCCACGTCTGGTAAATCATTTCTTGTGCTCTGCAACGCTTGTCGAGCTTTTTGTGATAATTTTGTTGTACTGTCATACTCCGGCAAAATCAAAAATTGTCTTACCGCCATTGTTCCCCCAGAGCCAATAACCCTGTTATATTCAATTACCAAAGAACCAAGAGCAAAACATGTAAAGGAACCTTGCTTGGCAGTTATTCTTATTTCTTTATCACCAAACAACCACCAGTATAATGTTTTACCATCAGATGATACTTTAAACTGGTCATAATCCATTTTGTCCGGTGTCATCTTATATCGTTTCTCTATTACATCATAAAAGGATTTTACAATATTTTTTTTGTGTGCTTCAAGTTGGGATTCTTACAGCCTCCCTCCAAGGTCAGCAAGATGATCGCTTTGATTAAGAAGACTTCTTAGAACAGGCTCATCAGGCACCATTGGTAAATCATCATCATAATATTCATCATAATCATCTGGATCGTACACAGGATTGTCATATCCTCCTTTAGCCATTGTTTATTTTATTTTATTTTAAAAAATATATTTAAAAAATAAAAACAATGTCAGCTTACGGAAACAAACTCAACCCTCATAGAAAACTAAGAGAACCTCATGGTGCCAAGGGCATCCGCACAAGTGTAGTAATAACTAATAATCCATCAACAATAGACCAAAACCAGCAACTGCTTGTGAGATTTCCCAATCTAAGTACTAATGATGTGATAGTTCCTCGTACTGCTCGTCTTGCCTTTGAAATAGAACTTAAAAGCAGAACAGACGCCAACGCTACTCTATACCAGAATCTGGGTAGAGCAATTGTGAAAAAAATGACAATAAGAATAAGTAGCAATGAAGTCATGTCAATAGATGACAGTGATATATATCATTGTTATGTAGATTTATGGAAAAGCCCTACTGAACGAGTAAACATAGCTTACCAAGGTACTGGTAAAGCAAACATGTTAATTGGTGCGGGAGATAAATCCTCAGACACCGAAGATGAAGCTATAGCAGCAGCTTATGGAAATATATTTTGTATTACATTGGACTTTGAAATGTTAGAAAGTCATATGCCATTTTATCAAGCGGGGCTTGGTGATAGGTTAGAATATGAATTAACGTTTAACGATTATAACAAAGTTATCAAAAGCAGTGATGCTGCTGCATCTTATGTAATAAAAAATATCTGCTTGGAATTTGATATGGTTAGTGATGTTGAATTATCCAGACAAATAAGACAACAAATCAATGGTAAGATAGTATTTATGTATGATCGTATCTTGCGACATAGAAAAATAATAGCAAACAAATCTGAAACCCTTTGGAATATCAACATTAATGTACCAGCACAGAGTATGAAAGGTATTCTAGTGCTGTTTGAAGACCCAGAAAGAACAAACACGGAATCCTTTTACAATCCAATGATTGAAAAAGTTGAAATGACAATAGAGGGAGTACCAAATCAGTTGTATAGTCAGGGCATGAAGGCATATCAACATTGGGATGAAATCAACAAATATTTTGCCTTGACATCAAAAAGAAACAAAGAGACAGAAATAGTAGCGAGGGACTTAAACTTTACCAATGTTTCTCTTGAGACCTATCTAACAAAATCATATGCTTTGTGGCTTGACCTTAGAACATGTAATGACAATTTATTATACGGCAGTGGAAGAAAAATAGAAAACGGCAGTGAAGGCATAACGATACTAATAAATAAAAAAGCAGATGCAGATCAACCTTTAAATATTTATCTATATATAATACAAGATGCGCAAATCAATTTCGAAGATGGAAGATTCAAAGAATCACGATACTAAATATCCTAAATATCCCCCACAGTGCCATTATCTGTGGTCAGACAGGCTGCGGCAAAACAGACTTTGTTCTTGACATACTTGAACAAGAGTATGTTGGAGTTTTTGAACATATAATTATATTGTGTCCAACCATAGAGTGGAACGAGGCTTATAAAAATAGATCCTGGATAGGAGATGTAAGACACCAAAAAGATAAAAAAAAAAAAATTGTCAATCCCGTTAGCAACGGCAAAGAAATGCTGCAAGAACTGTTGCGTTTATTTTTCAAACAATATGCTGGCAAGCCCACATTATACATCATTGATGATTGCTCCGCCACAAAAGAATTAACAAAGAAAAAAGATATGTTATCAGAGTTGGCATTTTCTGGTCGTGGCCACGCCAAACAATCAGTGTGGGTTATTTCACAGAGATATAATTCTGTATTAAAAGATTTAAGAGAGCAATGAAAATTGTTTGAGAGAGAATGATGTTATTCCGACGCTGGAAGAGAGAACCAGAATAAGAAAAGCTTTAGCTAAGACTAAATATTCCAAGTTAATTTTGAGGACCGATCAACCAACTGGTTATTAGGTTGAATAATTTCTAACAGCAATGCTTTTTTTCTAACAGCATTGCTTTGTTGCTAATAGTAATACCAACAGCAAAGTAGCAATACTGACATGAAAATATAATGAAAATATCAAAAAATATTGTAATGCTATAGCATTGCTCATAGTAAATTAGTAATGCTTATAGCATTGCTCATAGCAAAGTAGCATTGCTCATAGCAAAGTAGCAATGTTAATAGCAATGCTTGCAGCAAATTAATAATGCTAATAAAAAAATAGCAATATTAATAACAATGTTATTAACAATACTAACAATTACTAGTTGCATAAATATCGCAGCTGGTTGTTTTGTGTTTTATGTTTATTTCAAGATAAAAAATAAAATTATTAATATAAAAATGAATGCGGAAGAACTATTACAAGATATATCGGAAGGTTTCACGGAACGTGATGAATCAAAGCAACAAGAAACAAAAAAAGAAAGATTATCAGCCATAGTGGCTGGCGGCGGTAGTCGTCAATATTTGGGTAAAGAAATACAACTCACAAATATAGATAGCATGCCCCCGGATGAAATTAACAAACTTTACTGCAGATATGAAGCAAGACTTTAGGCAATTCTTTTATTAACTTGTAAGTGATGGGAGTATCAAAATATTTTAATGTAACCAATCCACCAAAACTGATAGAAGATTTGGAGGAAGACCCATTTATTAATCATGCTTTGACAAGTGCTTGTTGTGAGTTGTATGACAGGTATGGAATGTGCTTAGCACCATTTACAGCAATACTGACAACTGTTAGACATATTGATTTTAATAAAAATAAAAATATAGATAATATAAATGATGGAGAACCAAGAGAGTGAAGTTATACCTGTACAAAAAGTAAAAAATCCAAAAAGAATAGAAGCTGGGGAAAAAGGAGCAGCCGCAAGAAAGGCAAAGCGTTTGGTAGAGCAAGATGCAAAGCAAGATGCTGCAAAGCAAAATGAAATAACAAAAATAACAATAGATGAAGAGGAACCAGAAATCAAAATAAACGTATACAAAAATTATATTCCACCGTGTCTGGTTTTATTAGGTATTGCTGGGTTGGGTTTGTATATTTATAACAAGAAATCTGCTACGCAACCTGTGCAACCTGTGGCTGTTTATGTTGCACCAAAAGACCCGTTTGATTGTTTTTAATAATTTATTTAAAAAAATAATATAACAAATAATATAAAAAAATGGCAACAAGTATTGACGGAAAACAAATTGTAAATATGATGTATCACGCTGGAGTGGAAACACTTCTAACTGTTGGATATTCTGAGATTGGCAGAAAACTACTAAAAAGACCAGCCCCTAAAGTGGATTTTAATATGGTAGATGTTGGGATGCTGTCTGTGGATATAATGTTATCAATGGCTACAAAGGATATGCTGATTAAGCAAGGTATTATTCCTGCGGATATTATGAAATAATTTAAAAAAATATATATAAAACAATGGCAAGTGCAGTAGCAATGATGATAGGTGGCGCAATAACAAATGCATTGGCGTTTAGCGGTTCAAATTATTTCTTTTCGAAAATGGGAAGTCATTCAGATGAGGAAAGACAAAGGCATGACAAAGCAGTGGAACAATTAAACGCAGCACAAGCGGAGTGGAATAAAAAAAGAACAGAGAGATTAGATTTTGTTAATAAGCAACTGCAAAAGGAGCATCATGCAGAGCAGACTTTTAATGATGTGGACCAAGCTATGAAACAGTATTATTATACAACTGGCAAACATTTGCTTTTGGAACCGGAGCCCAAGTTGAATGATTTCTATACACCATCTCCGGATCAACAGAATAGAGAAATTACGTTTATTGTGGTGGGCATGGCTGCAACTGGATTTGTGGCGTACAAATTGAGTTCATAAAAAAAATTAGTTTAAAACTATAATTACTTTGGATTTCTTTGGATTTGGAATGACTAAGTATGTTTACTTTGGAATAACCTTTGAAAAGACTAAGTCATATGCATGATACCTAATTTTTGTTGTTGTTTTTACATGGTTTCAATCCAAGTGGTCGCATATAATATGGTGATTTAGCACTCTTCTCTAATTTATTTTTGAGATGATCAGGCGCCCATACTTCACCGTTGTCTAATAATGTTAATACCATGGATGGACCATATTCAGTATCTACTATTTTTGTATCTGTAATAGTGTATATTTTATCTATTTCCAAGTCTGTCCATTTCTTTGTGCTATATTGATTTTGCTCTTCGAGCCGTTCATCAAATCGTGCAGTTGTGATTTCCATTTTATTTTCTTTATAGTTATATAAATTTTAATCTTTAGTTTAATCTTTAGTAGAAAAAATGGAAAAGATTTATTACAGCCCAAAAGGATTTTGGAAAGGTTACTCAGCAGTTAAAAAATTGGCAAAAGAGGCTGGTGTCAGTAAGAAACAGGCATTAGAATTTTTAAAGAAACAAGCTGTGTGGCAGATTTATTTACCCGCACCAAAGAAAATATTTAGACCCAGGTTTGATGTTTCTGCTAAGAATGGAGTGCATCAAGCTGATTTGTTATTTTTATCGCATGATACTTTTGGCTTTGGTCGTGGACGCAAGACTTATAAATATGCGTTGACTGTTGTTGATATTGCGAGTAGATACACAGAAGCAGAGCCACTGACTTCCAAGGATAGTAAAGAAGTTGCCAAAGCATTTGAAAATATATACAGTCGGCATTTGAAATATCCAAAGTTATTACAAGTGGATCCAGGCAGAGAATTTATGGGTGCAGTATCGCAGTTGATGGCAAAACATAAAGTAAATATCAGACGGGGCAGAACAGAAATACACAGAGACCAAGCTATAGTAGAAAGATTTAACAGAACATTAGCTGAAAGATTGTTTGGTTATCAGTATGCTAAGGAAATAGATTCGCAAAAACGTATTAGAGAATGGGTAAAGAGATTACCAGAAGTTGTTAAAGCCATAAGATTATATCAACCCGGGGAACAAGAAGGTGGAAGACGCAGAGCAACTGATCCAATATGGAGTGAAGATATTCACAAGATTAAAAGTTATATAGTGACGCAAGGTATAAGAGTTTATTATTTGAAATTACCAGCGCCTCAAAGAGGATTTGTCAAAGAAGAACTACTTATTGTTCCTGCTGATACCCAAATTCATAAGTTTTTATAGAAACCATGTGCATCAGTTGTAATTCCATCTTCTCGTATATATCTGAGTAAAATGGTGACAGTGTTACTTTGTTTACTGTTATGCCGTATATTTGATGCTTCATCGTGCGTATCATATTCATATCATGGGTGTATTTTTTCTTGTTAAACAATGCATCCTTGTAGTTTTTAAAGTTGATATTTTTTTCGATTACGTATTTTTTTACACCCTTTGCTTTTTTAATGAGTTGTTCATCCGCTCTCAAAATAGAATATAGCTTGGGTCTTAATCCAACATACTCAGCTATAGCAACACCAGCACATTCGTCTTTCATTTTACCCAATACTTTTTTGTTTGTATCATCATGCATTGGATGGGTTTGAGGATAATCACTCAAGTCATTCTCATCTTTCATTTCAGCCATGTCTTTGTATGCATCATCTGTTTTGATTTCTACCAGCAAGCTGTCAGTGTCTGTGTATAATAAACTACATTTGTCCCCGTATCTTTTCTTTAGAGTATTATAGTACCAATCATACATCATATACTTTGATAAATCCAATACTGACATTCCAACATAAATTGGTTTGTTTAATGTTAATTTTGTTTTGTTCACATGTATTGCTGACAATTCATCTGAACATTTTACACGCCTGTTAAAGTTGGGTTTGGCTATTATTTTTCTTATCTTTTCATTTTCGGAGCCGTCAGTTCTGACTAGTTTTATATCTGTCCGCTTGCGTAAATTTTCCATTGTCTTGCCAAACACAGAGTTGTTCATAAGTTTGTAAAAATCTTTTTCAAATTGTGATTTAGCTTTTTTCCTAAGTTCTGTGTTTAAACGAATTTATGATTCCATCCATGGTTTTTCATTAAATTCTAATACTCTGTGTACTTTTTTTAGTTTCATACCCAAAGACAAATACAGTTGCAGGTTTTTGTAATGTAACACATATTTGTCTTTGTCCATAAGATTGGGGACTAGTTGTTCTGTATTTATCATGCTATTATTTTCCAGTAAACCTATCTGGTATTCAGACAACCATTTTTTTATCACTGCTAATCTTTCCGGTGCAAGCGGATAGTCATTGTGAGCTTCATGGAGCTCTTTAGGATATTCTAAATCAACTTCAAGTATTTGCCCTTTGCCAGGTTTTGGTTTAGAATATTTTCCTTTTCTGCTTTTGGCTTTCCAAACAAAGCCAGAATATGGAAGTGGCTGACTCATTGCCCATCCATAAAGATTATTTGCATCAAAATACATTAAAAAGTTGTTTTCCTCGTTAGGGTTATAATCAGCTACATGTGGATTGTTTGCTTTGGCATATCGTTTTGATACCATACTTATGCCACCTCGCATTCCTTTTTCTAGAAACAAGTGCTTGTTAATGTCTGTCAAAAGTTCTAATTCTATTTTTGAATGTTTGAGTAAAGCATCCCAAGATAATCCAGGTGCTGTGTAGTAATGCAAGGGATCGAGTTTATATGCATTCTTGCATGTTTTTCTGAAAGTTTGAAATACATCTGCTAACAGAGTTACATCAGTTTTTAGATATAAATCATGATAGTCTCCAAGAGTTTTACAGTTAAACTCTTTCCATAATTTATGAGCGTATTCGTAATCTTCGGGACTTATACTTTCATCTGAGAGACTACTGTAAAACTTTTCTATAGGCGGTAATTGCGTTTCCTTGAATCTTTCCATACTGTCCATATATTCGTATGGATAAACACCTTTTCGTAAAAGTAAATCTGTTTGTTCCCCAAACTGATTTCTGGTAATTTTGAAATCAGATTTGTCTGTTGCTTTAACCAATTTTTCCAGAGACGAAGCCATAAATTGGAAACTGTCTAAAAATCTAAGTTGTCCAACACTAAATGAAATATACTTTTCAGCGTTGTTTGGGATGCATGTAATATTACCTTTTATTTGATGTATTTTTTGCATAATCAAATGACTATCATATCCTTTGAGGTTGTGAAATACAACAGGTATAGGTGTTTTGTTTGGTTTTATTTTCAGCTTTAGGTTGCAGTTTTTATGTGCTGCACCTCTGTATTCTCCTGTAAAATGACAGTGGTCTCTTACTTTACCGTTTTTACCAGATTTTCTGCCTTTTTCATTCTCGCATATCCAACAGTGTGTTGCTTTTTCATGATCTGCTTCATTTTGTTGAGTCATTATTAATGGTTTTGGGTGAGCAAATATTTTATTAATGTTGCTCTTCTCACATTCTAGGCGATTAAAAAACACTTCAACAGCATCTTCGCCTCTGAAAGTAACAGATTTTTCAACTTTACCATCATATCTGACAACCTTGTATCCAAAACCACAAACTTCGTGTACATTTTGAATTTCAGATTTCTTTCCAAATTTGATTGATTGCGGTTTGATTATACACTCATATCAGCATATATTGCAAAAGGCACGGGCATCTGATTTTGAGGATTTTTAAATTTTACAGTATTTTTACCTTCTTGCGGCATTTCTATTCTGCAAGCTTTTTTGTTGATACCCTCACAGTCTTCTTTGTGTTTGGCAAGTAGTCCTTTTCCAGAATAGCCGTGAAGGCAACGATCGCAGAAGTAAGTTTGACCTTTATGTTTGTTTTGGTCATAGAGCAGTCTATCCAGATTTTTAATCCAGCAACAGTGATATTTTGTTATTTTTGTTGGTTTGTCGGGATAATCATCAGGGTCATAGTTGTCATCTATGATTCCTTCTTTATTATTTGGATCATCTTCATTCTCTGATTTTTCTTCAACCTCCGGGTCTTCAGATATTAAGAGCAGATTAATTCGCTCAATATCTTTTGGTTGTTCTGATATTTTATATGGAAAAACAGTTACCTTTTTATTTTTTCCTGTTATGATATACTGCTTTGGGTAAAGGAATATATGAAGAACCTTTTAACGGCTCGTACTTTGCAATATTTAAGTAAAGCTTAACACAGTGATCAATTTCTAATCCGGATGCTGTGTTTGTAAATCTTTCAAGACTCTCTTGTATAAATGCAGATGACTCATCGTAGAACTCATTTATTTTTTCAGTTTATTTTTTATTTTAAAAAAGTTTTAATAAATCAAGTAAATCACCATTTACTTGTACAATGTATATGTATTTTGGGGGTTTCTGGATCAAACTCGAGCAAATTAATACACCTGTATATGAAGGTATTTAACTCCGTTAGGAAAAATAACAGTCGTTAAAAGTTAGACAAAATTAATATTAATGCATTTCTTTCAAGTTTAAAGATAACATGGATAAGGCAACTTGCAAACTCTGATGGCTACTGGCAAAATGTATGTAGCTCTTTGACATAAATAAAATTTTAAATTGTGGAAAGCACTATGCAGAGAATGTGATGACAAGAGGCCCAAGAGGGCCTGTATCGCTCTACTGGCCCAAATTTGACCCCAGGTTCACCATTTGAACAAACTTGGTAGAGGATCCAAAAGCTGATAATAAATACAAAATATTAAACCTTTATCTCTTGTAGTTTCAGAGATGAAGATTTTTGAAGTTCTTCCATAAACCAAGATTTCCTATGAAAATAAAATGAAGGTGCTAGAGTGTTCACAAGGCAGAATATGGCATTTTTCAGCAAATCAAGGGCCATAACTCTGCTGTTACTCATTCAATTTGGCTAGTTTTCGAACTTGTCCGAGTTTTCATTGATAATAACAATCAATGCAAGCTTGGTATTTAAGATCAAATAATAAATGAATGCTAGTGTTCACAAGGCAGAAAATGGCATTTTCCAGAAAAAACAAGGCCCATAACTTTGGTGTTACTGATCCGATTTGGTTGGTTTTCAAACATATCCAAGCTTTCATTGATATTAACAATCTGCGCAAGTTTGAAGATCAAATAATAAATGAAGCATTGGCAGAAAATGGAATTTTTCAGAAAAAAACAAGGGCAATAACTCTGGTGATACTGACCCAACTTAGCTGGTTTTGGAACTTGTCCAAGCTTTCATTGATATTAACACACTGTGCAAGTTTGGTAAAGATCAAATAATAAATGAAGGTGCTACAAGGCAGAAAATGGCATTTTTCAGGAAAAAAACAAGGGCCATAACTCCGGTATTAATGATCCGATTTGGCTGGTTTTCGAACTTGTCCGAGCTTTAATTGATATTAACAATCTTTGCAAGTTTGGTAAAGATCAAATAATAAATGAAGGTACTAGAGTGTTCACAAGACAGAAAATGGCTTTTTCCAGAAAGGGCCATAACTCTGGTGTTAATGATCTAATTCAGCTGGTTTTCTAACTTATCCAAGCTATCATTAGTATTAACAATCTGTGCAAGTTTGGTAAAGATCAAATAATAAATGAAGGTGCTAGAGCGTTCACAAAACAAGGGCCATAACTACAGTGAAATTAATTTGATCTGGCTGGTTTTCAAACTTGTCCGAGCTTTCATTGATGTAAAGACACTGGCAAAGTTACATAAAGATCCGATTAATGATGAAGGCCCTAGAGTGTTCACAAGGCAAGAGTGAACGGAAGGACGGACGACGGACAACTCATCTTGAAATCATATATTGTTTTTAGACACATGAAGTCGCCGTGTATAATATCACCGTGTATTACATCACCGTGTATAACATCTCCTTGTATTACATCACCATGTATTACATCACTGTATTACATGACTGTATAACATCACCATGTATTACATGACCGTGTACTACATCACCATGTATAACCGTGTATTACATCACCGTGTATTACATCACTGTGTATACATCACCATGTATTACATCACCGTGTATACATCACTATTTTCTCCCGTCATTGTTTATTACATCGATCACAATGTATTATATCCCTGTGTATTACATCACTGTGTATTATATCACCATGTATTATCTCCCATCATTGTTTATTACATCGATCACCATGTAATATATCCATGTGTTTTACATCACTGTGTATTGTGAAGTATGTCACTGTATTTCATCACTGTGTATTACATCACTGTATATTGCATCACTATTAAATCACTGTATATTATATCACTGTGTATTACATCACTGTGTAAAACATACCATGTATTAAATCCCTGTGTATTACATCCTTATGTAGTACATCACTGTATTTCATCACTGTGTATAACATCACTGTGTATTACATCACTGTATATCACTGTGTATTACATCACTGTGTAAAACATACCATTTATTAAATCCCGGTGTATTACATCCTTATGTAGTACATCACTGTATTTCATCACTGTGTATTACATCACTGTATATTACATCACTGTATTAAATCACCGTGTATTACATCACTGTGTATTATATCACTGTGGACGTGTTGGACTGACGACGGACAAAAAGTGATCGCAATAGTTAATACCTCACGCGAGCCTTCTGCTCAGGTGAGCTAAAAACAACAAAATAGCATCAACCCACCCACCAAGTTTAAAAGTTAACGCTTGAAGTTTTACGGGTAATCCACATGCATGATAAACACCAACTCAAGTCTATTTTTTAATAATCAAGTTTTATTATTAGACTCGGCACAAAAATGCAGAATCCCAATTTTCTAAACACCAGCTGGCCACTATATACATAGATCCGTACAAATCGATAAACCGCGCCCACCGTTGTCCAAGCTCAATTTGCCACAAACATTGTGGGACATGTGCTTTATGTAACGGGGTAAATACCTCATGTGATTTTAATTGGTCGACTGGCATGGTCATATATATGTTATGCATCAGTATACTAGTACTATTCAGGAGATTTTTGGAAGTAAAGAATAATTGTAAACAAATATACATTTTATTATATTTATTGTCATTTGCCTTCATAGTATCGGTTAGGAATGACCTAATAAGTTTAATTCTCAATGCAATATTTCCAGAGATTGCAGAAGAAATCCAGCAAAGGATTACATTGACATTTTCACCTGTAACATTTGACATTTTCACCTGTAACATTTGACATGTTCACCTGTAACATTTGACATGTTCACATTCCATTATTATCTTGAAGGTAATACCCCTCCAAACAGAAAAACAAACCATAGAGCCATGTGTTTTACTTTACACCTAGTCAGGTTACACAAAGTGACTGTGTGGAATGTCATCACACAAAGTGACTGTGTGGAATGTCATCACACAAAGTGACTGTGTGGAATGTCATCACACAAAGTGACTGTGTGGAATGTCATCACATTTGAAATTAGTTTCGATCATCTTTGACGCTTGATTTTAAACACAAACGTCTTGACCATTTGGGCAGAAAAAACTGGAAACCAGAACCATGTGTCTGTCGTGATTTTTTTTATTATATAGTATAATGTACGACCATTAACATTTTGTTCATAGATATAATAATGAAGTCTTCCTCTTTATTTTATTAATTTACGGAATAGTGCATTGCCTTTCTGTCGTTCTGTCTTGTGTGTCTGTGTCAGCCAATCAGAAACGATACCACACTTTCGGTAAAATGGATGCTGCTTCTTTTTTTTTTAGAAGCAAGTGTCACATATGTTCTAGACTAATGTGAAATACCTAATTAGAGGTTATTATTTTTCTATTTTGTGGATAAGACATGGAAGATAAGGCCATAACAAATTAATTGCTAGATTCTCATTCTCGCCCGTCCCCGTTTTTTTATGCCGCCCCGGTAATTTTTATTTCTTAAAAAAAAAAAAAAATAGTAATAATTGCAGAAAGTATGAAACACTTTTAAAGACAAGTTTTCAATCTTGGAAGTACTCAGTAGTATTTTTGCCTTGTGCCGAGGCCATTTTCCATTTGTCGTATAAAATAAAAAATAAAATCCCCCCTTCCCCCCCCCCCCCCCCCCCCCCCCCACATCTCTATTTTGAAATAAATTTGGATGAGAAACTAACAATTAATTTATTATAACTGATGTTACATGAATAATATGTTTCAGGTGAAAATTTCGAGGCAACAGTTTCCTGTATTTCCCACGCAGTTTCTATGGAAAACTGCATTGTGAATTAACTTGTAGGTCAAACCTTAATAACACAGAGTTTATGTGATAAATAATGTGGCACTCTGTTGAACACATTTTTTACAACATCTGATACAAAACAATATTATTGGCAGAGGGGCCTGGAACTCGCAGAATCGGGCCCAAAAAATATCACACCCTTTATTTTGTACTCTCAGAATCAGGCTGAAACCCCTAATCAAACATAAGTCAGTGGTGTAAAATTTTCTAGTTTTTAAATACAATTTTGTCTTTTTCAGTATTCAAAATAACAATACTGAAAATAAGGGCAAGTTGCTTTTTGGAAAATTGTACACCCCTGTAAGTAAACAATTAGACGTATATAACATAATCAGGGCTTCTAAAATTTTAAAATGCAAATCGGTCCAGGTTTTTAACTGCCGTAAGAATCGCACTTATTTTGAAAAAATCACTAAAATCGCCGTACCCCACCCACCAAAAAAAATAAATTCCGTTCAGTCATTGATATAGAGAACTATTTAAAATGTATGTTTGTATTATATTTGTATTATTTATAACTTACTTTATCACAATTTGTACATTTTAATGACTGACATCATGTCTTCGCTTTTAATTTTCACTCAATATTAAAAGTGTTGATCATTTGAGGAATTAAACCGGAAGTGTCTAATAGACCGGAAATCGTGTGAAGTTCATTTGTCGGTTCTAACACTCTCACAACATTGACCAAAATCTTTTTGCGGCACAAGGAAACAGGCTAACACCTTACGACTAACGGTATATCAAAGAAATTTCAGACGGTAACACTCGCTTCAGTGCACCGACAGAACGCGTGCTATACTTTCACTGATCACACATCAAAGGCATATGCTACCCCGCTATAGACTCTTCCGGAAAACTCCCTACTATCGGTAATGGTTTAGTCCAAATTGACTAAATTGACCTACTTTCGCACAGCGAGTGACAAACAATCGTGTTATGGATCAAAGAATATTGCCGCAAGGCATATTTCAAGGAGTGTGTAAGGTAATTGTAGATTATTTAACGACCGATAGATAAAATATCTGGGACCGATTTTAACAGAGATTTTGAAAATAAAATCGGTCCGGAGACACAGAAATCGGTCTGAAGACCGAGAAACCGGCGATTTTAGAAGCCCTGAACATAATTATATATTGTTTATGTGTACTTATGGACCTGATAAGAAGCTGATGATCTGGGACCGATTCTGAAGAGGTCCATGTGCTGTCATTAATTAACCCTTAACCCGCTAAGCACGACTATAATAGCCTTTGCATCCATTGTAAACCCATATCAGCTGCAACTAACTCACAGGCCGATTAGGGTTTACAATGTCCGGCTACTGATCAGTCATTTCCCCCAAAACACCCCTTTGTCACATAAATGGAATGGTCTTAATTCAAAGAAAGAACAGCCCGTTGATATATATATGTAGGGGGTTAAGGGTTAAAGGTAACATTTTCCATTATTAAGGCATCAACGCAGAACTATTGTATATTGGCCTTTATTTATATACATTTACAATAGTTGTGCATTCACACACTAGAGATGCTCCACATTCATACTCTAGAGATGCTCCACATTCACACACTAGATATGTCCCACATTCAAACACTAGAGATGCTCCACATTCACACACTAGAGATGCCCCACATTTACACACTAGAGATGCTCCACATTCACACACTAGAGATGCTCCACATTCACACTAGAGATGCTCCACATTCACAAACTAGAGATGCTCCACATTCACACACTAGAGATGCTCCACATTCACACTAGAGATGCTCCACATTCACACACTAGAGATGCCCCACATTCACACACTAGAGATGCCCCACATTCACACACTAGAGATGCTCCACATTCACACACTAGATATGTCCCACATTCAAACACTAGAGATGCTCCACATTCACACACTAGAGATGCCCCACATTTACACACTAGAGATGCTCCACATTCACACACTAGAGATGCTCCACATTCACACACTAGAGATGCTCCACATTCACACTAGAGATGCTCCACATCCACACACTAGAGATGCTCCACATTCACACACTAGAGATGCCCCACATTCACACACTAGAGAAGCTCCACATCCACACACTAGATGCTCCACATTCACACAATAGAGATGCTCCCTGTTCACACACTAGAAATGCTCCACATTCACACACTATAGATGTCCCACATTCACACACTAGAGATGATCCACATTCACACACTATAGATGCGCCACATCCACACACTAGAGATGCTCCACATTCACACTATCGATGCTCCACATCCACACACTAGAGATGCTCCACATTCACACACTAGATATGCTCCACATTCACACTATAGATGCTCCACATTCACACACTAGAGATGCTCCACATTCACACACTAGAGATGCCCCACATTCACACTATAGATGCACCACATTCACACTATAGATGCTACACATTCACACACTAGAGATGTGCCGCATTCACACACCAGATATGCTCCACATTCACACACCAGATATGCTCCACATTCACACACCAGATATGCTCCACATTCACACACTAGAGCTGCTCCACAATATGAAATACCTTATATCGCTTTTAATACAAAAGGCATCAGATCTGTATACATCATCTGATTTAGTTATAAGCCAGAAATACACTCTTTGTCCAAAATCCAAAATGTCCACACTGAATAGTACAATGACTACAAGTTTATATTAATGTCATATCTGTGTTATAAACCTCGGTTGAAAATATTTCAGCTCAAAAAGCAAAGTATAACCTAAGACAAACTTGTTAGAATTCCCAAGTTTGTTAAAAATGCAATATTATGGAAGCTAGTATGTTAAAATGCACGATTATGCTGTTGTCCATTTTTTCTTAGGGCTATTCCATTATAAAACATAAATGGGATCACAGGATGGCACTTTTGAACACCCATCCATAGATGCAAAATTGATTGATTGATTGAATTGTATTTTATAGTCGCACCAACAGCTAAGGTCATATGGCGACTTTCCAGTTTCCATTGGTGGAGGAAGACCCCAGGCGCCCCTCCGGGCAATTTTCATGCACCGACGTTCCGCAAGCCAGCTGGATAGCTTCCTCACAAGATGCAAAATTGAATTTAAAGAACCAAATTTCGGAAAACAGGGTTCACCCATTGATGTTTATTAATCTGCCTTCCTGCAGCCCGGGTATGTAATAGCCCTTATTCTGCAGCATCATATGCAGCAATATCGAAAGCCATAAAAAGCTGCATAGAAGTCCAATTTACAAGGCTAACTGAAAGTTTGTTCAAATGCAACACTGGAAGCAGGCTTGGCTGAGTACAGCATATCTATACAGCAAGTACAGCATATCTGTACAGCAAGTACAGCATATCTGTACAGCAAGTACAGCATATCGTACAGCATATCTGTACAGCTAGTACAGCATATCTGTACAGCAAGTACAGCATATATGTACAGCAAGTACAGCATATCTGTACAGCAAGTACAGCATATCTGTACAGCAAGTACAGCATATCTATACAGCAAGTACAATCTCGAATAAAAACATCTTTGAACTGGCAATTCATAACTTTCACATGACATCATCAAAATAATTTGACCAATCAGTGATCAATAAAATAAAACACCTCCACATTCTGGTAGGGGGTACACTCGGTGTTTATCGTTGGTGCCCAACTGACTTTAGAACTTTATAAAACTAATTTGTAGTGATAATTATGTTTAAAAAGCTTTATTTTTTGTGTAAAGCTATGTATCTGCTTTGGTGTTGTCCGATTTAAAAACAACAATATGGATACATTTAATTTTAAATTATTGCCTAATATTTTGATTTTCATATAGAGATTGAGGATAAAGTCCAAGTAAAACCCTTTATTTTCACCTAATGTATATCTCAACATCGCGGACATATGTAACTAACTAATGGCAGGATGTGAAAGTTACGAATAGTATACAGAGAACATAATGGCCACCCATGTTTTCACCATCACCTGAAAATGGGTTTTAAGGTGCACCTGAAAATGGGTTTTAAGGTGCACCAACGCAAAAGGTCTCATGTCGCTAATAGCACTGAATATTCCATAGATGCTGTATTGAATATCTGAGTATGTATTTGTCTGTTTGTTTGGTGTCATTTTCAAACATGTAAGGTCAAAATATTTTGTGGTGGAGGCAGACCACCCACTTTTGCTGGGTAGAACCAGTACTGTACACCTCTCGCCATCCTTAATTATCAACACTTCCTCATTTATAAGCTGAGCTCCCAGTGGGATTCGAACCAGCAGCGGTGAGAGGCAAAGGTTTACAACGCAACGTCGTTAACCATTCGGTTGGGAAATTTTGTGTTAATCCCGGCTATTTTTATGTGTTAATCCCGGCAAAAATTCAACAGACAAAATCAATGTTTAAAATGAGTACTAAATGTCGAGAGGTGCACTTGTATACAAGTGGCATAGGCGATTTCGTGAAGGCAGGATCGCTGCAAGTGACTACGAAAGACAAGGAAGATAGGATAACATCTGTGTGCGACGCTTTTCAGAGCGACCTTCGGTATACTGTAGATGAAATAGCTGGCAGGTGCGACATTGCGAATGGGACTACGCGCAAAATAACGACAGAAACTTTGGAAATGAATCCCAAATGTACATTGAGAGGCCAGTGTGTTATCGGACTATCAAAAGGAAGCGACATTCTACACCCCCTGCCAGGATAGTTGAGTTGCCCTATTACTGCCTGGGAACCTCACCCACCTGCTTCAAATGCAAATATCTTTTAAAGCTCCCAATATTTTATCAATTTATTTTATTACATGTAAATTTTCCACAACTCGTTTTCACAATAATTGGGTCCCCCCCAAAATGACTGCACCAAATAAACAATAAAAATAAATATATATAAAATGCATTACAAAAAGAAATTATCATATCAAATGCTGAATTATAAAAGAAATTATATCAAATGCATACTTAATGCATTACAAAAAGGAATAGCACCAACTTTTTTACCATAGTTGAAACAAAATCATAAAATAGAATATATATACACATATATGTAAATCATAGATTACATGAACAAATACAAGTTAATTATAGTTTACATATACACATTCATGTAAACTGTAAAATAAATGTATGTGGAATACATGTAAACAGTTTACATCATAAGGACCTATTTCCAGCCTATTGTATTTAAGGTGGGTGGGACAGAATTTGTATATTAACTGTAAATCAATATTAGACATACACTTGCATGACAAAGTGACTTATTCAGTTTTGTAGCAGATGACGAGGCCCTCCCAATAAAGCTTATGTATGAAGCCAAGATATTCAAACATAAAAGCAGGTGTTCCATTAGTTATACTTTTGTTCTAAAAAACATGAATTATCCACACAGTTTTGTATTTAGTACAGTTAATTTGTTAATTATTTATTTTTCTTTCATGTAGTAAAGTACAAAGTATAATATACTGCTATACCCAGGATATTGTTCAACAGAACAATGCTATTTAAAGAAAACACTTTATTCGGGCCTCAATTTCTATGCCTGAACTAATCAGTCATGTAGCATGTTAGCAATAAATTAGCAAGCTTTCCATGCTTTTTCAATGATCAGTAATAGGTCCTTAATCTGTAAATACATGTAAATTGTACATGTTAATCACAAAAAACATGTAGGTAAATTATAAAGAATATGTGTAGAAATACATGGCAATAGAATGCATGTAAATCATTAAATACATGTATAAATTAATGTAAGTCATAAAATGCCTATATATATACATGTAAATTATAGATTACATACACGAATACATGTAAATGATGGAATACATGAACAACTACATGTAAATCATAGAATACATGAACAAATACATGTTAAACATAGAATACATGAACAAATACATGTAAATCATAGAATACATAAACAATTACATGTAAATCATAGAATACATGAACAAATACATGTAAATCATAGAATACATAAACAAATGCATGTAAATCATAGAATACATGAACAAATACATGTAAATTAAAAATTACATGGTAATTGTAGAATCATGTATGAATACTGCCTTTAGATATTAATGTACAGAATGCATGACAATTATATAGCCTACCGGTACATGTTTTAGGCGTAACCTACATGTTTTAGGCGTAAAGTCGTAAATCAATGATCGTGAGATTACAAAACTAGAAGGGTGTTCTATGAAACACTTGTGTCACCTGCCATGTGCTTATTTCAGAAATGACAATCTATAAAGTTTGAAGACAGAGGGTGCAATCCTTCATGATTTATAAGAGAAGATTTTTTAAACTCTAAGCTATGAAAAGGGGCATAAATCTGCATTGAATACTTGATAAGGAAGAACTGTATAAAGTTCCACGACCACAGGCCACTATTTTGCCAAGTTATGATCCAGGTCAGGTTGCAGGTTAAAGTTTTATGAAAAGGGGAATAACTCTGCCAAAATGAAAGTCAAGAGTTATTGGACATGTGTAAATACATTTCTTTAGTTAAGAGGAAGATGTGTGTGAAGTTCATGAACATAGATCAAATATTTTTCAAGTTATGGCCAGTTATGAGCTTAGTTAGGTTGCAGGTTAATGTTTTATGAAAGGGGCATTACTCTGCTGAAATGAGTCAGAGTCACTGGTCTTGGGTAACAATATTCCCCTTGTGGTAAGATGTGTGTGTGTGAAGTTTCATGAACATAGGTCAAATACTTATTAAGGTATGGCCAAGGATAGGTTGCAGGTTAAAGTGTGGACGGATGGCAACGCATTACCGTCAAAGTGATCCCTAAGTGTTTGCCATGCTACGCCAGCAACACAAAAACTTGCAATCCACTACATCAAAATTATTAGAAAAATAGAGAAGATATTGTGGTATTAAAGGGGTTGATGCACCATTTTCAAACAATGTTAAAATTTGGAAAGAACATAAATGGAGGCGGCCATATTTGAACGATGACGTCATCGCACCTTTTTACCATTTATGGAATATTGATAAACTATATTTTATAGCAAAGAAAATCACTGCAAATTGATTAAAAATAAATATACAGACGCAAAATGAATAAATGGTATGCTTATTTTTCATTTGCAATGATTTTCTTTGCTTTAAACGACATTTTGCCAATATGCCATATATGGTAGAAAGTCGCGATTACATCATCGTTCAAATATGGCTGCCTCCATTTATGTTTCTTTGCAAAGATTCAATAGGTCATATTTCCGTTTGTAAGCCCTGTGTATTTGAATGCATATGGTTTTTAGTAAATTTGCTACCTATTCAAAAACAACATCCTTCAGACAGTACAGCCAAAAAAGTGCTTTTAACCCAAAAAGAAAGTGCTCACAAATAGGTTTAAGACAAGCAGATGACACATCACAATATAAGTTCTGTACTCCAACAGCAAACATTTTGCCGTCTTTCATTGGGTGCATGAATACACTGCATTAATTTCCTAATTGATATTTGCAGCAATTCATAACAGTTTATGCGCTGTAATTCAATGGAGAAAGCAAAGCTATTCCAATAACTGTGCTGTGATAGATATGAACATTTCTGAAATGGATTACACATGGAACTCGTTTCATACATCACAGGGCTAGAAAAATGTGCAGCAGGAACTAGGTTCAAACCAATGACCTTTGAACAACCGTTTCAATGTTCTACCTAGCAAACTGGCCGGACAATGCTAAACCACCCTGCCTGTTAGATATCTATGAAGCCTGACACACACCTTCTAACATTTAAAGGGGTTGATGCACTATTTTCAAACAAGGCTTATTTTAAAGGGCTTTGAAAAACTTGAAAAAAGCTGAAAGAATTATCAAAATGCCATGAAAAATAAAGGAGATATGACCAGTTGAAAATTTGAAAAGAAACATAAATGGAAGCGGCCATCTTTGAACGATGACGCCATATATGGTATATTGACAAAATGTCTTTTAAAGAAAAAAATATCACAGCAAATGAAAGATAATACTACAGTTTATACATTTTACAACTGTATATTTATTTTTAATCAATTTGCAGTGATTTTCCTTGCTTTAAAAGACATTTTGTCAATATGTCATGTATTGTAAAAAGGCGCGATGACGTCATCGTTCAAAGACGGCCGCCTCCATTTATGTTTCTTTTCAAATTTTCAACTGGTCATATCTCCTTTATTTTTCATGGCATTTTGAAAATTCTTTCAGCTTTTTTCAAGTTTTACATAGCCCCTTAAAATAAATCTTGTTTGAAAATAGTGCATCAACCCCTTTAAGTCAAGTTGTTTTAATTGTAAGGATTAAAGCGGGGGTTTTCCTTTTTTATTTCCTCCATGTAAAGCATTGCCGATCCATGAATAAATGCATCAAGTTAACATCATTTCTTTTGTATAGCATAAAATAATCTAAGTATAAGCTATTGTTATAATGACGTCTCATTGGAGACCCTGTGCTTATCGTCTTCTAGTCTTGCCTCTTGTCTGGCCTCTTGTCTGGTTTCGTGTCTCCCCAATCTCTGTTTTAACATTCGTATCTGAAAACATAAGTAAAGGATCTTACACAAAGAAACATAAATCAATCTTGCTTTATTTTCAGACAAATCTGTTTTGAAAGCAAGACCTTTTCCATGCTGTTATAGTGAAGAATTAACCTTATACAGGCTCTGTAACTCACAGGCTGATCAGGGTTTACAATGTCTGGCTGCTGATCAGTTATTTTCCCCAAAACACTCCTTTGTCACATAAATGGAACTCTCTTATTCAAAGAATGAACAGTCCATTATATATATGTAGGGGGTTAAACATAATATATGACATATTATAGCCACTTAGCACTATTAATGACCGAGGAATGTTGACTTTCAGGAGAATATATTATGTAATTTTTTTTCCATTATTTCTCGCTATTTTAAGACAAAAACTAAATAAATTTATAAAAAAAAATGCAATTTCAGATTTTCCAATCGAGTGTAAGGAAAAACAAAAATAAAATTTAGCAGACTGCAACAGTCCTGTTATTGACTAATCTTGTATTTACCTGTGTTTCATAACTCTCAGTTAATGACTGCATCTGTTACACAAACATGTACCAAACAAAGGATTTTCGAAAATTCGATTTTAGCAATTTTACGGGAGTTTTTCACACAATTCTGTGGGGCCGGAAGGATGGTTAGAATTCCGTTAGATTTCATCTCATGCTGTGAGATTTCATCTCACGCCTTGAGGTATCATATGTAGGCCTGTGTTTCATAACTCTCAGTTAATGACTGCATCTGTTACAATGTAACATTCCTGTTAATGACCAATCTTGTATCTACCTGAGTTTCATAACGCTCAGTTAATGACTGCATCTGTGACTCCAGCTTCTTCAGTTTACTCTGATATTTCTTCTTAGCCTTGTCAAATGCTGATATTAATGCACTGAAACAGACATTTCACAGGACAGTATAAACATTTGGCATCATTGTTGCATATTTGTGACACCCATAGTGGCACTAGTTATGATTATCAGCAGTGATGTCATAATTTAGATAACAATACTTTTATTCAAACTTAAGAAAGAAGAAATATTTAAGTACTGATTCACATTTTGTTGGCGTTTATGCGATTTTAAATGCCGTTTATCAAATCCATTTAGCGTGTTTAAAAACGCATAAATGTCAACATGCTGCGTATCAATTATTCTATTACAATAATTTATTGTTGCTATAGTACCAACAATAACCTGCATTAGGGAGCATGAGAATGAATGAATGAATGAATGAATGAATATGAATGAATGAATGAATGAATGAATGAATGAATGAATGAATGAATGAATGAATGAATGAATGAAATGAGTGGAGTGGAGAGTGGAGTGGAGTGAAATGACATGAATGACTGAAATGAATGAATGAATGAATGAATGAATGAATGAATGAAATGAGTGGAGAGTGGAGTGGAGTGAAATGAAATGACATGAATCAGGGCTTCCACTAGGTTCAAATTTAGGAAGTTCGAACTTCCTGTGTATCAAATTTGGAAGTTCATGGGGAAAATTTAGGAAGTTCCAGTGTTTGGGCATGGCATTCATAGTCTTTGAGTCAGTGATTCCACGTGGTAGTGAGGGAAACAACACATCTAAATTGTTAAAAAGAAAAAAAAGATAATTATAATCATCTATGTTTATAAAAGAAAATATTTGATGACCTCATTATATAAACGGTTTCAAACTAAAGATACTTAATTTCCCTTTGCGTGCCATACCCCACCCACAAGTTTTATACAGTAAATTACATTTTGCAAACAGTTTTCAATTTATCAGTCCAGGAAAGCTTTTAAATTGGCATACATTAATGAAAGGTATGTAACACTGTCAAGTGTAGGAATAAATGTAACAGATTCTTTAATTTATTATCAAAGCAATCGATTGTTTTTGCCAGTGATAATTTCACTTCCGTGTTTAGTCTCCATTTGCGAAGAGTTCTCTCCCCTAGGTTAGAGATTATTAAATATTGTTTGTCGTACTTCGTTTCTGTTTGTAACTTTGATAAATACATAGAAAAATGACACAAAGATATAAAAGAAATAGCCTTAAAAGTATAATCTGTTTGTGTAAGGAGTTTCAACTTTGTGGTTAATAAATATAAATTAAGCAATTTGGCGTTCATTTTGTGAAATGCGCGGCTAGGCCAATTATCTAATTAACACGCTCTCCTCTCACCAGTCACGCGTGTGACCCTTGATAAAAACTGGGCAAAACCGGATTTACCTGTCAATTACAGGCTCCACTTAGTTTTAATTGCTTTACAACTTGTTACGTCGGCAGTCTCAAATGAAATTAGATTAGATGGGCGGGGCTATATTCGGTAATTTACAGATTATGGGACGTCCGTAGTAAACGATCACGGCGTACTTTGAAGTTTTTGGAAGTACGCTGTACGCCTTTGAAGTTAATTTTCGCCGTACAACTACGATTTTTGGACGTAATTTACGGCCGTACGCCCATTAACGGAAGCCCTGATGAATGAATGAATGAAATGAGTGGAGTGGAGAGTGGAGTGGAGTGAAATGAAATGACATGAATGACTGAAATGAATGAATGAATGAATGAATGAATGAATGGCACGTCAACACATATATAGTGCGCAGAAAAACTGATGAAGAACGGAAGAAATGAAGTAGTAAGTTATTAAAACTTAAGGTAAACTATATTGTTATAGCTATTTGCAAATAAGGGATGATATGGTAAAAGTAGTAACTATGTATATTAAAGTCCACATAATCTAACATGTTTGACTGTTAAAGGTGAGATGAGATTGATAAGAAGAAGTGCAAAGGGGACCAAAGGGGACCATTACCATCAGTGTATTTTCAGACAGTTGAATAGACATTTTCTATCTATTGAATAGATGTGTAATAGCTCCGCCTCCTTGGAAAATGAAGTTTATTCGAAATTAGACTATTTTTGACAATGTAAATATTTGATACTTAAACAAAAACAATATCATCATCATCATCATCATCATCATCATCATTCTCATCACCACCACCACCACCACCACCACCACCACCACCATCACCACCATTCTCATCATCATCATCATCATCATCATCATTCTCATCACCACCACCACCACCACCACCATCACCACCATCACCATCATCACCACCATTCTCATCATCTTCATCATCAGCTGTAGCTGCAAACTACGTTACTTGAAAACTTGGTGCCAAAAGACTGGATCACGCTAAACATAAAATACATGTTCTTAAGTAAAAATCAAAGTTATTAATCAAAATTATATTGTCTACCTGGTAAATATCCCTTTAATATTAGTTCTCATTAATCAAACATGTACTCTCCTTACCTATTGGCACGCTTTAAATCGTTGACAAATTCCGCCGACTGTTGATGTCGGATTTCCGAGTTGCGTGACAGTTTCTCCAATGCCGTTACAAGTTCCGACACTTGTGACTTCAGCTTCTTTTCACGCTTGAGCGACTCTGAAAGATCCTGGACAACCTCCGAAACATCATGTGATCTATAGTCGGCCAACGAGACAGGCGGTGTCAATCTATCACTTCCTTCCTGTATAAGAAATAATTATTCAAAAATGTCTGCAGTTTTCACCAATTAATATCATGCACAAATTAATACAATTTTCATAATTTTCATATAAATATCATTTTTATTATTTTTAAAGCGCAAAGATCAAAACAGTTCAGTAATATGTGTATGTTGATAAATTGTTGGAGAGCATTCTACACGTTATCAAATAATATAGTGTATTCCAATTGCATAGTTTAATATGCCCCCTTATTGCAAATGCATATGAAATGGATAAAACCTACATGTGGAACTCTAAATTAACCGACTAGATTACATGAAACTTTGAATTTATTTACTTTACTCTGGTCATTGCTAGTCTTGAACAATAAACAAACATTTAATGTTTTTCTTTGTGAGCACACATGACCAAGATTGTATCAGCTGTGACCTCTGACTTGATATGACCTATATGCATCTGGTATGCATGTTTCTGTGACCCATTACTATTGAGCCTCAACTTATCTTACATCTTGTGACCCTTGACCTTGATCAGTGACCTGTTCTATCTCCTGAGACCCATACTGTGGAGTGTCTCAACTTTCCTTATTTTGTGAACCTTGACCTTTACTAGTGACCTCTGACTTGAGTTGCTCTGTTTGTACCTGGTATGCATTTTCCTGTGGCCCATACTGTTATGTCTCAACCGTTGTCCCCTATTGATCCATCCTCTGACTCCCGACCTTGATAACAGACCTCTGGCTTGAGGTCCTCTAGTTGCATCTAGTATGCATGTTCCTTTGACCCCATAATGTAGACTCTCAGTTTACTGTATCCCCTACCGCTCAAATTTGAGACCCACGACCTTGACCATTGACCTGCTCTATCATGTGCAACCCTGACCTCATACTGTTGAGTCACAACTTACCTTATCCCCTATTGACCCATCTTGTGACACCCGACCTTGATCGGTGACCTCTGACTTGAGATGCTCTATTTGCACCTGGTATGCATGCTCTTGTGACTCCATGCTGTTGAGTCTCAACTCCAGAGCTCGCTTCTCTTTCTCAAGTAGGTAGTTCTGGGCCTTCAGCTCTGCTTTCTCTTCCTGCAGTTGTAATTAAGGATTGACAGGCAAACATTTTAGAGACTTTAGAAGGTACCTTAACGCTCTGATTTATAAATATCACCAAGTAAAACTATTTCATCATGTCGATCTGCATAAATCTGCCGAGAAACAGGGTGCCTGAGATAAACCTTATCTCGACAGTTACGTTCCTATCCTGCAAGGTGCACCTTTTTTGATGACGTCAGCATGTCTTTTGATGACATCAGGGTATATTTGATGAAGTCTGGGTATTTTTGAATGGAAAAAAAATGGGAAGAAAATGGAAAAAAGGTAAATTAAATGATTATATAAGGTTCGGCACGAAAAAAATGAAGCCCTCGGCACAGCCTCAGACTTCATTTTTTTCTCAGCCTCACCTGATCAACTGGACAGGATCAGGCACTAACATGATATTCTCTATCTATCTTGTTCTTTATTGAAGAATACCTTCAGAGCAAGATATTCAACAATTATCATATATTAAACATAAGTTGCAAAAACGAAGTATGTATGTATGAGGTTTAACGTCTTCAATCTTTTAGTCACAACGGTATCTACTTGTAGCAGAGAGCCGTTTTATAGTGCTGCCACACTGGAATACACAACATAGACACAGGACTTGATGATACCCCACCCAGTCACATTATACCGACACTGGGCCGACCAGTCCTAAAACTACCCTTTATATGCTGAACGTCAAGCAAGGGAGCTACTAGTACCATTTTTATGAAATGTTCGTTGAGTCCCTGCTGGGGATTGAATCCACGACCTCCCGTATGTGAGGCAGACATTCTATTGAATTGGTTGACAGGTAAAAGTTTTAGAGAAATACGTTTTACTTTTCCGCTCTGATTTATAAATAACTTATGTGCATTGAGGGCTTAACCCCAGATCAGGGTTTACAATGTGACTGCTGATCAGTCATTTTCCCCACATAAATGGAATGGTCTGAATTCAAAGAAAGAACAGTCGATTATATATATGCAGTGGGTTAAGGATTAATATTCCTGAAAATAAATCTATCAAGATGGGGTTGTAAAACACAAATCAATCAAGAAGGCTTATTTTTCAAGTTAATAGACAGCAGCGTTATTCTAGAATAGTCCAGGTGATTTTAGATCGTCCGGAAGTAAACTTGAATGTCAATGCTATAAGAGTGGTGTCGTCTAAAAAAAGGGTCTCCAGCCGGGCGTCAATCATGGTTAACGATACGTACAGGTAAATAACCACAGTGGCATAATTCCTTAATACTAGCTTAAATTAGGCGTAGATAACTTAAAAACTTTGCAAACACATTACCATGTATACATTCTCTTGTAGTATTTCATTACCCTCACATGAAAGAATATATTTTCCCTTCTTCTGTTTACAGTTTTACTCTGAAAACATAGGTTATTATTATTTACTTTTGTTGGAAAAAAATTTCATTCTAATTGGAAAAAATACATACTTTTTGCCATTGGGAATGGTACTGGTTTTTGGTAACACTTATATAAGGGGAAAAAAACTGTACCTTCATGGCCATAAGCTCCTGCATTATCACAGCATTTTCAAGATCGAGTCTCTGGGCGTCGGGTGCCTTACACACCCTGTCCATGGGGTCCGTGTGGACGCTCTCCAGCTCCATCACAGTGAGATGTACCAAACTCTGCTCCGCCTTCAACTTCTGTATGTAGTCACGTAAACGACGCTCATCGGTCTTTGTGAATTCCGTGTCGCCGCTGCCAGTAGAACTTGACGTACTTCAAAATAAAACAGAAATGGATAAAAGTGAGTTCATAATAGGATGATCTGTTCCTTCAACATGTTCAATGCCTAAATAAAATTATGCAAAACACAGAAAACATACATTTTTTTGCATATTTATATCCCATATACCAAAAGAAGTTTATGTGCAACAAAGAAAATTCCAGGAAGTATCTGGCCTGGAATTCACCAACCATTCTTCAAACTATTCTTAAGACTTGAACTCAAGTACCCAAATTTCGTTCACAAATGTTCCCAAGACCTTCGAGGATAAACAATCGTATGAAAATGATATCCATTGCTATTCATCATATTTATTCATAGCAGCTTCTTATAAATGTTTATCCTTTAAACTTTTAGAAATATTTGTGACTGATATTTGCATACTTGGGCTTAAGTCTAAGAATATTCTC
>JAWPHD010013933.1:0-64734 GCA_037043455.1 Cyrtodaria siliqua | reverse complement strand
TTTCAGAGAATAATAAATTATATAGCCAGTATATACCATCAGAAAACAAGGCTGGGGGTGGGGTTGTGGGGCGGGGCAGGTATAGAAACTCGGGCCGATATAGATTATTGTTGAAAGTAAAAATGTCAAAGGGCCATAACATTATAGTAAAAAGAATCTCATACACATTATAGTAAAATCTGGGTCAGGGTGTGAATTGGGATTGGGGGGCAACATAGCTATGTGTAAGAATTGACCAAAACTACACAAAAATAAAAAAAATAAATAAAACAAGTTTCGAGTGGTGGGGAGGAGGAGTTGGGAGCCCATGCCCCAATATGGGTGAAGTATGAATAAGATGCATAAGAATTCCCAAACCAAAATTATAGATATATACAACAGCTTACATGCAATCCTAGATCTGCCTTTATTGAACATTTTATGGGCCATCCCAATTTGGGTTCCATGGGAGCCCAGAATTTGCAGAAAACAGCATTACTTATGCAACCCTTTACAACATACTATAAGGAAACCAATTCCCAAATTTAGTTGAGCTAGGACAAGAAATGTAAGAGATATAGAACTGTAAACACAGCTTACAGCAAAATTTGATGTGAAATAGACACATTTTAAGGGCTATCAGAATTTGGGTTCCATGGGTTACAGGAACCAAAATGACAGCTTACAGCAAAATTTGATGTGAAATAGACACATTTTAAGGGCTATCAGAATTTGGGTTCCATGGGAGCCCATGGGTTACAGGAACCAAAATGACGACGCCAGGGTGATTTCATAAGCTCTCTTATTCTTCGAATAGTCGAGCTAACAATGAAAACTCAAAATTTTGTTTAACAAGAGTTGCGCGCAACATGATGTCTCGCCTAAAGAAACATGTCCATCATACATGTTTCAAGCGACCTTCATCTTGACAAAATCGAGGGTTTATAGCAATTGTTAACAAAGTCAAGCAAGACTGGTAGCATTCATAGTTTTCAATAAATGAAGCTAAATGCAAATATTATTGGATGGACAAGCATTACCATTCTATACACCAGATTTTGATTTTGCAATCCTGCCCCTATGGTAGTTAATTGAATATTAAAATAACATGCCTTAAATTTTGAATGTTGATAGTTATGCATGCAATACAATTCCTGGATTAAAACAACACAAAAGTTCATCATTTATAAAGGTCCTGCATTATTATCAGGAGTGAAACATTTAAAACTGAATGTGACATCATCATTACGGTAATTGATTAGTCAAAGTCTATAATGAACATTATGCAAAGTGCATGCCGGTACTCTATGGACTTAAAGATTGTTTTAAATTATAATTTTTGTTACAGTGTATTATAGGAAACTGTTAATGTTCCATCTAAATTTATGAACTACTTCACCCTTAAATTGATAATTTTATACTTTATTATGTTTTAAATTAGGCCCCAAAGCCTGATGTACTTGAGTTCCCTTTAATACCTGATAGCTATCACATTGGACTTGATGTAAAATTTAAGTAATTTGCCAATTTGTATTGTTTCAGGAACTGATTGCATGTAACATGTTTAATCAAGAAATGTCAACTCATATTAAAATTAATGTAATTCTGTTGCTGGTTTTAGCATGGCAGTATGTTACAATGGTAATGGCAAATTGTATACATTCATTCATTTCATTATCTTAAAGGGACATATGGCAATCTTGAAGTGTTTATGAAGCATTGCAATTATTGTTTCGATTTATATATCCAGTATCATATTCTTAAACCTAGTTACTTGCATATAAATAAATTAAGTTTTCAATGTTTCTCACTGATTTTACCATAAGTTGAACATAATTTACTTCATATTTATTTTAGTGTAATTAATATTAATGATTGAACAAATACAAGTTGTGCAGAAAAACTAGTGTGACCTTGTGATTTTACAACGTTCATATTGTCATGTGTACCTTTAAGAGAATTTATAATTACTGGAGTATCAAATTACCCAGCTGCAAACAATAAATTTGATTGCTGGTTGTATACTGTAATTGCTTCAATTATCACTTATCAGGGAAAATGTCATACATATAATTAATGTAATACAGTTCTGTACTGCTATGAAAGACGCATTTTACTCAATAGTTATTAATTCTTAAACTTCCATAAATAGTAGCAATAACTGTTGCCTTTATCGAAGTTCATTTTATGGCAGTCTGTTAGAATGGCAATTATATTTAACAGTCTAATCACCATGGCAAATGCTATCAAGACAGTATTTAAGGGAATTTGTAATATATTTTTTGAATTTAATAAATGAGTCGATTTGTTATTTGTTTCAACATATTTTTATCCAGAATATTTACAACCTTATATATGTTACACTGATTGGAATTAAAGTAAAAAGTTAACCTTTCAAAGATAGACACTTTTGATAAACCTTTGCTGGAGTATCAAATTACCCAGCTTGTTGCAGTAGCTACATAAAAAAGATAATGCAATTAAGTTCCTGTCAAACATTATAAAACTCACATGAAAATTGGAATGTGTATGCATTTAAAATAGAAGAAAGCTATACAGATTATGGCTGGACAAGAACAATGAGTTTATGGCTGGACAAGAACAATGTCCAGTGAGTTTATATATGAGATTTTGAACACTGTACATTGCTGCAGTGCTGAGAAAACAATGTGAAATTTGGAGAATATACATTTATTAAAGTGACCCTGACCTTGACCAAGGGTCAGTTGGAGGGCTGGAAGTCGCTGAAATAAGAAGAACAATGACCAGTGAGGTTATAAATGAAATTTGAACACTCTACTCCAAAGAACAACAAAGTTATAATAATTTAACGCACTTTAACACATTTTTTTTGGAGACGGTAGATGCATTTAAGAGGAAAATGACCTTGACACAGGGTCAGTTGGAGACTGATAGTTACTGGAATAAGAAGAACAATAACCAGTGAAGTTATATATGAAATTTGAACACTCTACTCCAAAGGAGAAATAAGTTATAAGAACTTAACCGAAATGTTAACCGAAATGTTAACATAAATTAACAAAAATCTTAACAAAAATGTTCAAAATTTTAACGCTGACATATTGTATTATAACTTTCTTGTCCTTGGGAGTAGAATGTTCAGATTTCATATATAACCTCCTGGTCATTGCCTGTCTTAATGCTAATAACTTCCAGCCCTGCAACTGACCGTGGGTCGGAGTCAAGGTCAGTAAAATACATGTACCGTCAATATTTATGTTAAAATTTGGTGACGGTACATGTATTTAAGTGACCTTGACTCTGACCCACGGTCAGTTGCAGGGCTGGAAGTTATTGGCATTAAGACGGGCAATGAGCAGGAGGTTATATATGAAATTTAAACATTCTACTCCCAAGGACAAAAAAGTTATAATACAATATGTTGACGCCGTCGAGCCCGCCAACATTAGCGGCACCTATGTCTCACATTTTTTCAAAAGGCGAGACAATTATATGAAAAGCAGGCTTAAAGTCAAAATGATACTGGATTAATAAATAGAGACGGAAATTTTAATGCTCGAAAACCTTTCATTTCTTGTTTATTAACATGTGTAATAACAAACATAACATTATGACAAAAATGCACGAGATGACAAATTGCTATTGCCCACTGTATTAGACACACAGCGAATACTCAACGGTACTCCAGCAATATAGGCAGTGTTGGCCCCATAACCTGTCACATGGTGTGCCACCACAACTACATTACCATTAATGTTAAATTTACAACTCTAAATCAAAGTATGTCAAGAGAGCTGTTAGCCAAACACAAATCATCTACTTGTCACCACTAAAGTGTCACTTATCATATAAACTTGCAGACTGCAAGATTTCCAACAAGAGCTGTCGGAGAACAGCGCAGCTCGACTATTCGATTTTTCGGAGAATAATAAATTTATAGCTAGTATATACCATCAGAAAACAAGGCTACAACAATGTGGGGTAGGGTTGGGAGCACAACAAAAAAAGAGTAAAAATATACATAAACCTACTTATTTCTAAATAAGTCAATAAACAATTATCACTTATTTTCTTTTACCATATTAGGTATAATGATATTTTATACATTTCGTCTTATTTTTAAAAATGTCCACAAAGGTTCGTGAATCCCTAAATGTATTTCGTTGGGGGTCAAAATGTTGGAAAAACAACTAAAACTGCTGATTTCTGGAATACTTCAATTAACATATATTTTAAATGCTTATTCATTATTTTATTTACCCATTTAAGTGTAAGGAAATATTTTTATGAAATAGTAAATAAATAAAGGGATAAATATTGGTCTTTTGGCAAAATATATGGAAAAAAAAGAGTAAAACACTAAAACTGCGAATTTCTGGAATAGTTTAATAAAACACTATTTCTTTAATGTATCTCTAATTTTCTTTTACCATATAAGATAAAAACTATGTGTAAGAACTGACTAAAACTACACAGAAATATGCAAAAAAAAAAAAAAAAAAAAAAATAGAGTTTTGAGTGAGGTGCGGGGTGGGGGTGGGAGAGAGGCGGGGGTGGATGGTGGGGGGAGTGGGGGTGGTGAGGGCAACATATATGTGTAAGAAGCTATGTAATTATTCACCAAAACAACACAAAAATATGAAGGAAAGGGAGGGGGCTATATGTGTAAGAATTGACAAAAGCAACACAGAAATATGTAAAAAAAGAAAAGAAAAAAAAGCTTCAAGTGGGGGTGGGGTGGTTGGGAGCGGGTGGGGGGGGGATGAGAGGCGGAAGTGAGTTGGGGGCTGGGGGGAGGGTGCAACATATATGTAAGAACTGACTAAAACAACAAAGAAATATGTAAAAAAAAAAAAAATCTAGGTGGGGGGGGGGGGGGGGGGGGGGGGAGCGGTGAGGGGGCAACATATATGTGTAAGAATTGACAAAAGCAATACAGAAATATGTAAAAAAAAGTTTCAAGTGGGGGAGAGCGGGGGAGAGGCGGGAGTGGGTTGGGGGTGGGGGGAGGGGGCAACATATAAAAAATTATGTGTAAGAATTGACTAAAACATAAAACAACAAATATTTAAAAAAAAAAAAAAGTTTCAAGTGGTGGGGGGGGGGGGGGGGGGGGGGGGGGGGGAGTTTTCAAGTGGGGGTTGGGTGGGGGAGCGGGTGAGGAGGGAGGGGAGGGGGGGAGGGGGGGAGGGGGCAACATATGTGTGTAAGAAATGACTAAAACAATAAAGAAATATGTAAAAAAAAAGAAAAAAAAAAGTTAATAGTGTCAAGTGGGGGTGGGGTGGGGGGTGGGAGGGGTGGGGGGGGGGTGTGGAGCGGGGGTGAGGGTGAGAGGCAGGAGTGGGTTGGGGGGGGGTGGATGGGGCAACATATATGTGTAAAAATTGACTAAAACAACAAAGAAATATGTAAAAAAAAAAAAAAAAAAAAGGTGTGGAGGGGAGTGGGTTGGGGATAGGGGGGGGGGGGGGGGGGGGGGGGGAGGGAGCCCATGACCCAATATGGGTGAAGTAATAAGATGCATAATGCTATAACAAATCCCAAACCAAAATTATAGATATATACATGCTTACATGCAAACCTAGATCTGCATTTATTGCACATTTTACGGGCCATCACAATTTGGGTTCCATGGGAGCCCAGAATTTTCAGCAGACAAAATTACCTATCCAACCCTTTACAATATACTATAAGGCCTTTTTTTTTTAATAACTTGGTTTACGGATTTTTTCTGAAAAAATTACGTCAGGAGGTCGAAATAAAAATAAAAATAAAATTACTCAGGGGAAATTGAGAGAAAAAATTACAAGCAAAATATTGACATTTTAAGTCAAAAAGGGGGAGGGAATCAAAAATCGAACATCACTTTTCGTAGATCCCTATCGAAATCCATGTTTAATAGCATAGTTTAGATAACCGAGCATGTCCTTGACACGAGTGGAAAAAAAAAAGTTAAAAAAAAAGTAAATAAAAAAAAAAAAAAAAAAAAAAAAAAAAAATGAAAAGTACAATTTTATTTTTTTTCCAAAACGGGAAAATTAGACTCGGCGGATCCGTAAACCAAGTCATTAAAAAAAAAAGGCCTAAGGAAACCAATTCCAAAATTAAGTTCAGCTAGAACAAAGAATGTAAGAGATATAGACCTGTAAAAACAGCTTACACGCAAAATTTGATGTGAAACAGACATATTTGAAGGGCTATCAGAATTTGGGTTCCATGGGAGCCCAGGGGTTACAGGAACCAAACTTAATTAAGCAGCCCTTACGATAATGCTATAAGGAAGCTAATACCCAAATTTGGTTGTACTAGGGTAAGAATTTTAAGAGATATAGACTTGTAAACACAGCTTACACGCAAAATTTGATGTGAAATGGGGCACATTTTATTGGCTATCATAATTTGCGTTCCATGGGAGCCCATGGGTTACAGGAACCAAAATTGCTTATGCAGCCCTTAAGATAATGCTACAAGGAAGCCCATGAACAAATTTGGTTGTGGTAGGATAAGAAATGTAAGAGATATAGACTTGTAAACACAGCTTACACGCAAACCTTGATGTGGGACGCCGACGCCAACGCCAACGCCGACGCCGACGCCGACGCCGACCCCGGGGTGATTACATAAGCTCTCTTATTCTTCGAATAGTCGAGCTAAAAATGATGATAATAACTAAAACTAGACGTTGATCGGAAAATGATCAAACACGGGCTTTCCAAATTGGATGACGTTATGACGTCACAAAGGTCAGCGCTGTCTAAGTTGATGACGGATTTGTTTTTTAATAATATAATTTTGAATATGCATTGAATCAGTAAAAAAATTAAAATTTCTTAATATTCTAACGTTATTGACGATGGGATTTTATTTGACGTTCCTGAACAACCGGACCCTGACCTCTACAATCACTGAATAGAATTATTCAAATCCGATCATAAATATAGAAGATAAGCGATAACAAAATTTCCATTATGACGTCACTGGCAGCCATCTTTGATGACGTCATGACTAACTTTGACATTCTTGCACAACTAGACATTGAATGATGACTTCCTATGAAAGTTTTATCAAAATCCAATCACAAATGAAGGAGATATAGCAAAAAAAAAAAAATTCTCAAATGACGTAACTGGCGGCCATTTTGATTGACGTCATGACGTTAAAACTGTCAGTGCTGACTGAGACAATAACACTGATTGATTTTACAGTAACATAACTTTAAAAGTGCAGTCAATGAAGAAAAACGATTTTTTAATACCAGTGTGACGTCATAGGACGTCATGACGTAGAAAAATATTTCGACGTTTTTGCACAACTTTACCCTGAACTCTTCAATCTGTGAAAGATTTGATCAAATCTGACAATAATACAGGAGAAATAACAATAAGAAGATTTTCATTACGACATCACCGGCGGCCATCTTGGATGACGTCATGACAATCTTTGACGTTCTTTCACAATTAGACATTAATGTCTATAAACTGTGAACGATTTATCAAATTCCGATCGTAAATGGAGATATAGCGATTACAAAATTTCTTAAATGACGTTACTGGCGGCTATTTGGAAACTTAAACTCTCAGCGTTGACTTAAGACAATGACACCGATTGATTTTTCAGTAAATAATATTAACAAGAGCTGTCAGAGGACAGCGTAGCTCGACTATTTTGAATTTTCAGAGAACAAGAAATGTCACACCTACCATCAGAAAAAAAAGTGAAAACAAAAGGGCGAGCTGGTTGTGTCAAGAAGGAAAACATTGGAATATTTATTAAATCAAGGGCCACAATTTTTCTGTGATGATACGGAGGTAATTTCATAATAATCCTTTTAAAGGATACATAGTGGAAATTTTATAAGTTGAACATTTGAAGAAAATATGTTAAAAGTATATGTAAATGCATTTGACCTTTGACCCCTTTGTGACCTTGACCTTTCATCCAATGATGTTGAACTCAATAGATACGATCATAGTCCCATTTATAATAGAGGATGCAAGTCTGATGATGATTGGATAAAAAATGTTGAAGTAATTTACATGTCTATGCTGACATGTTATGACCCAGGGGCTATGTCACCAGGGGTGGGGAAGGAGTCCGGTGTCTATGCTGGTTGGTTGGTTGTATCCTTTCAAGCCCAGTAAGTGTATATATGGTTATAGGGTGGGGATCTCAATGGTTTCCAAGTGATGACCTAGGGGCTATGTCCCCAGGGGTGGGGAAGGAGACTGAGGTCTATGCTGGTTGGGTGGTTATATCTGTCTGTTCATGCCCAGTAAGTGTATATATGATTATAGGGTGGGGATCAGAAGGGTTTCCCAAGTCATGACCGAGGGGCTATGTCCCCTGGGGCGGGGAAGGAACACGGTGTCTATGCTGGTTGAATGGTTGTATCTGTCTGTTCATGTCCAGTAAGTGTATATGTGGTTATAGGGTGGGGATCTCAACGGTTACTAAGTTATAACACAGGGGGCCCACCCACATCCTCATGTTTCACCATTTGTGACCCCCGGGTTGGGTCCAATTCTGGACCCAGTGTCACCATTTGAGCAAACTTGGTAGCGGACTACTAGATGATGCTACATACAAAATACCTAAGCTGCAGCCCTTTTTGTTTCGGAGAAGAAGATTTTGAAGTGTTTTTCCTATATACTTCTATGTAAAAATGACATTTTTTACCAATTCAGGGGCCACAATGTTGTCAAAGTTATGGGGATTGTTGGATAAGGTACAGAATTTGATGCGAAATATTAGTTAAACATTTTAATGCAATAACTTGAGTAGTTTTTAAGTTCTAAATCTATTGCACAAAAACTTTAAGGTAAAGACAAGACAATCGAAGGACCATATAACTGTGTCAAAATGAAAGGAAGAGATATGGGGATTGTTGGATAAGGTTCAGAATTTGATGAGAAACATTAGTATAAAGTTTTAATGCAATAGCTTCAGTAGTATTGAAGTTATAAATCTATTGCACAAAACGTTTAAGGTGAAGCTGAGGACGCCGACGCTGTGGTGAGTAGGATAGCTCTCCTCACGATTCTTCGAATAGTCAAGCTAAAAATGCAATCAGTAAAAAAAAATGGTTTTTTTACATTGTGACATCCTTAACGTCATGATGACATGACATAGAGACACGCTTTGACATTCATGTACAACTACACCCTGACTTGTACAAACTGTGAAAGTTCTGTTCAAATCCGATAATAGATGGATGAGATAGAGTGATAACACGATTTTCCAGTTAACGCCACTGGCGGGCATCTTGGATGACATCATGCCGACAAAATTGCAGTGCACTATTCCAGAACGAGATATATTTTGGGGTAAAATTTGAACACTGTGACAAATATTACTATGAAAAGTGGATGGTGGAAGAATAATAATAATAATAAGAAGAAGAAAAAACAGAATGAAAACAATAGGTCTTTCTGCTGAAATGCAGAAAGCCCTAATAAAAAAATGCCAGAAAATGCCAAAATGCAGCCCCTGCACATTTGTTATAAAAATTAAGCAGATTACGTTTTATTTATAATGGATTGATATTAATATATCTTCCAGATTGCCTTTAAAATATATTTTGGTGGAGCCGACATTAATTTAGGCAGTATTGCTTCGACTGATACGCTATGTATTGAATTAGAAAATCCCTGTAATAAAACAAACAATTTTGCAATGATCATTTCAGAGTCAGGTTAAAGTTCTTTATCCGAGTTGTTCTCATTTTCCTTTCTTTTTCTTGATTTTCTTCTCCTGTTTTTGGGATCCAGCACCTGGGTCAGGCATATCTTTTCTCATGGCATGCCCTGTTGCTTTAATGTGGTCAAATAATTTAGATCTAGAAGAGAAGTCTGCTCCACATATACCACATTTGCTCTGTAAGAAAAAACACATGTTTTATATTTATTCTTGAAGAAATTAAAATGGACCCCATTGGAAATAAGCCATAGGGCTTTCATGGGCCATCCGTGGTTTAAAGATCATGATTTTGTATTATAAATATTTATGTATTTTCAACAAAAGAAAGTGCCCTTAAAACATAAATTAAATTTTTAATATTTTAAAATAGAACATAAATTAACATTAATTTAAATTGTGACTGTACTTGTGTTTGCATTACTTATGAAATTGTATGTGTAATGTATGTGCTATGTCTGTGATCTTTAACCGAAATAAATACTATGAAATAAATACAAAAAAATACTATAGTATAAAACATATTTATATTTTTGGTTGTTATATTTTACCCCACCACTCTTATTGATTTCAACATTTCATACTCATTTTCCATTGCAACGAAAAAAAAAGTATTGCCCTTTCAAATTTTTATTTTTATTTTTTCCTCTTCCAATATGGCAATTCTGTCTTGATGGTTCATAAAACAAAAAAGTCTCCCTGTCGGCAGTAAGTGTCAACATTTATTTTCTTGCCAGCCAACACTGCTGTCAAGAAATTAAATGTTAAAGAAAAAAAGGGGCAATAATTTTACTAAAATGAAATACTGAGTTATGGAACCTGGGTGTGTGACAAGCCTTGAAGATACTGAAGACATATGAAGTTTGAATCTAAATAAGCGAAGTTGAAGATATTAGTGTGAACACTTTATAGCAAAACTTTAGTGGTTGATGCACTATTCAAACACGATTTATTTAAAGGGCCTCTGAAAAACCTGAAGAAAGAATTATCAAAATGCTATGAAAAATAAAGGAGATATGACCTAATGAACATTTGAATGAATGAATGAATGGTGTTTTACGGCACGTCGACACATAAATAGGTCATAGTGTGCGCAAAAATTGATGAAAAATGAAGAAATGAAGTACTAATTAAAAATTAATGTAAATGTATAAAGATAAAACTATTAAAAATAAGGGATGATAAGGTGTAATATAAACTATGTATGTAAATCAACGAATGCCCGTCAACGGGTATATAAACAAGTAAATATATACATAAAAACACATTACAATGATTTATATAGTCTGATCTCTTTTAGGAAATCTAAAACAAGACTAAAATCTACAGTATCAAATAACTCTTTCATAGTATTAACATTGTAGTACCTTTGACGCATAGGATCAAAGTTTACACATTCCAATAACATTCGTTTGACCGTTAACGGTGCAAAGCAGGGTATACATTCTGGTAATTCCTCACCTTGTAATAAATATGAATGAGTATAACGTGTATGCCCTATCCTGCACCGGGCTAGGACAACTTCCTCTCGACGAACGGGTCTACTAGAAGAACGCCATTCTCGGAGTAACGGTTTAATTGGATGGAGTTTATTATTAACTGACAAATCCCAAGCGGTTAATGAACATTTGACGGAGGTGGCCATCTTAGAACGATGACGTCATCGCGCCTTTTTACCATATATGCCATACTGACAAAATACATTTTAAAGCAATGAAAATCACTGCATATTGATTCTAAATAAATATACCGATGACAATTATATAAATGGTATGCTTACTTTTCATTTGCAGGGATTTTCTTTTTCAGAGCCCTTTAAAATAAACCTTGTTTGAAAATAGTGAAACCCTTTAACGTAAATGAAAGACACCACCGCCACAAAAGCGATACAAAAACAAAGGTCTACAGCTTGATAAGGAACACAGATAGAAATGTAATTATAAGACATACCTGTATCCTGTTGGGGTCCGGTGCAGCATTATTTTTCTTCTTCTGTGAAGTTTTCGTTTTACCTATCTCGCCATCTTCCAAATCTGTCCTCCCCACCCCTGTAAATTCCATTGTATTCGTATCTGCTGCATCAGCATCAAGGTCAATAACCTCATCTGTCCCTTTAAGTCTGTTGGAGAGTTCCTTAGAATTAAGTCTATCTTTATGGGCACTCGTGTCTTTTGTTGTTTTATCATCATCTTTGTCGTAAATGTTAACACCATTCACCATGTCCTCCTAAAATGATACCAACATAGAATTAACAATAATATTTATATTTTCAAATTTTTAAATACTTCATTTAGAATGAAACAATTGGAGTAAAATTATTTTAAGGCTGTACCCGTGGGGGTTTGGTGTCAAACCATTTTTACGTGGGTGGACGGCAACTACTTTTTGACTTATAGTCTATTGGCATATAAAAATCATAAAAAATCATCGGTCGTTTGGCAAATTCGAATTCCCGACCAATTTTGTCGTCTCAGAGGGTAATTAACATAATCCAGTTGAAAACAACATAAAAAAACAACAGCCGGTACATACTTTATTAAAAGATAAAACAAAGCTTTTCATTTCAAGTAAGTTTACGTTTTGGGACATTCTAAAAGGCGGCTCCCGTTGTTCATAGTTTGGCGTTTTGGACATTGTAAAATGCGGCTCACGTTCTTAGTCTGGCGTGTCTAGATGTGGTAATAATTTAAAGAAAAATATATTGATTTGTAAAGTTCAATTACTCATTTCTAAAAAAAATATTTGTACTTCATTTTAATAACTGGTAAATTGAAAACAAAAATTGTACAAAAAGTCATCTCTTAATTATATGCAGCATGCATATGATATGGAAATAGTGATACCCAATAGGTCTTTGTTTTATATCATTTTTAGCTACATTTATTTATATGACGGACATTCTTTCTTGTGGCAGCCCACCCACTTATTCCTGAGTAGAACCAGTACTACATACTTCCCGCCATCTGTAAGAAGCAACACTTTCTCGCAGGTCGAGCTTTCCGTGGATTTGAACAAGAAATATCATCACATATATACTAGCATATGAATTTTTTTTCATACTTGTAATATAAACTAAAGAATGAAATCCTCTGGTGGAAATTGTTTTCATTCCCTCAGAATATTGTCAAATATCAAAAATTAATAGATCTACACAGTAGGAATTTTTAAAATTATATCAAACAAAAAGCAGTCCAAAATGTATAGTAAGTGTATAGTAAGTACATGTAAAGGGCTTTATTATAAAGCAGATATCAGTTGTGGGTCATATAATATATATACAAACATCCATGGGCGGTGGGGTGAAAAGAAAATTGGTAATCTCTGGGTGGTGGGGTGAGGAGAAAAAACAAATACTCTATGGATGGTGGGGTGAGTAGACCAACAAATTCTGTGGGTGCCGGGGTGAGTAAACAAATTCCCAACCCCCCACCCCAACCCCTCACCTCCTCCCTACCCCACCATGTAGTTTTTTCTGGAACAGCCCTTAGTGATATTTCAATGTATTCTAAAAGGTCGTTTTATTTTTTTCACAGACATGAAATTTGCATTTAAAGCGTTTGCTGGTTCCCAATTAAGCAAATGAAGTCTACATATTTACCATATTCTATTGCATTTGACAATTTCCATTTTTTCTGAATCTTAATATACTTTTCTTGTACTTGTTATTCATAAATCTCACCTCTGTATCTTCGTCCGATTCTTCTGTCAGTTGTTTATTCTTTCGTTGCCTTCTCTTGTCTCTTTTTGTATTGCTAAAATATTATTTGAATGGAACATAGACATTTGGTCAAAGAAATTTAATTTTAAATATTACTAAATTCTCACTCCTAAACTCTTCAATCCTAAACTTGTGGCTTAAAAACCATCAAATACATTTCATTCCCAGAGAGAGAAGGTTAAAGGGACAAATGGCAATCTTGATTTTTTGAAAACTCGCGGCGTCCCGTTAGTTTTTCTAAATAACATGCATTATTTCAATCATAAATAATAATTATAAGAACAGTATAAACCAAATTGTTTTTGTATATTACTGACTTTTGATAATACTGCACCAATAATATTTTTCAATATTTGGTAAAATAACATAGAAAATTGAAAACACAGAATTTTATTTAATGATATGCAAGCCGATTTAAAGTCAAAATGTTCCTTGGTAAATAAGTAGAGATGCTAATATTGATGCTTGATAAAACCATCAAGATTGCCATATGTCCCTTTAAAAAATTACAGGAGTTCAGTATTAATCTACTCTTGCTATGCAATAGAACTCCTAGTTTTTAAAAACATATCCAAATAATTTCATCATACAAACAACTGGTTTATAATTTAAAGAAAGACGGTTAGTCTTTCAAGCATAAGACCTAGTTATTTTCCTAACCTCACTTTCAATTTGTTCAATGTTTAAAAACAACTGAAAAGCTTTCGAGTAAAAAAAAACACTTAAAATATTATTATCCGATAGATTTTTATGGGCTTAAAGAATACAAACAATACTGATCTGGACTGTGACGTGACAATCAATCTCTTTAACCTCTTCTTACCTGTTCTTCAAATTGTCATTCAGTTTCAAATTTCCATTCACACTCTCAGTCAAGTTGTCAATATCTTCATCCTGAAAAAAAGCACTTTTCATAATATTCTGTATTTCTAAACAGCAAGATTTCAAATGTACACTACCAATAAGTCATTATATTGATATGATACCTATTATATTGATATGATACCTATTATATTGATATGATACCTATTTAAAAGGAACGGTACATGATTCTTATATAAAACCTTTCATATAGGAATCATGTACATGTAACATTTGAGAATCATATGGAAATAAGTATAAAAGTCGAACAGGAAATGCAGCTTTCACAGAACACAGTAAACCCAAAAACACGCAAAACATTTAAGGACCTCACAAACACAAAAAGGGTTGACAATAGGGCTACCGTCTTGGAACGGCCAGTGGCAAAAAAAGCCACTGGGGGGTTTAAACCAGGTTCTAGGGTGCACCAAACCTCACCAAACCTCACACTTACCCTACTGTTGAAAAAGTTATGAATTTATTCTCAAATGACAATTATATGAAACTCCTATTAAATAAATATCATTATAGCTTTTATATATGAGAATCACATGTGGCTCCTTTGATATAAGTATCATATGAGAAGTATATGATTCTCACAGAAGAATGCCATCATGTTTATTATATATGGCAAAATTGCCTATATAGGGCCAATAGGGTAAATGAGGCATAAGTGAAGTTCAGATTTTGTAAGGTTTACCAAGCATATACATAGGTAAGAATTGTGAGTTGGTCATAAACTTTAATACTGTATTATTTACCATAGTATATATTATGTTGCATGACACCGATGCCGTTTCAGTTTTCTAATATCTGTATATTGTATGTAAATACATATTTGCATCATAATTATACAGTTAGCCTACTGATTATCTTGATTTTGTTATGGTACAAGGCCATATTATTCTAACCCATTCTTGAAATTTCCTTCATTCTGATTGGCTAAGCAACATATAAATATGTATATGATGACAAAATGAAAACTCTTGAAGGTTTCTGCCTTATGTCTAAAGATGCTTTAGCAAGTCTTTGCGCTAGAATTGAAACAGGTGTATCTCACACAGGGTTAAGTGGGAAATAACGCTGTCCGATCGGTCAGAAAGTAACTGCATGTGTAACAAACCTCTGGTTCCACTCGAGCCTTCATGGCGGCTACCATTTCTTTGTGCTTCTTCGTCGTCTCATGATTCATGAACCTAAAACAGAGGCAAGGCGTCCGATTCAGAAACGTGGACGAGAGTTTGACCTTTCCACGCAAAATGATGGAGATTAGTTACGTAATCTTGATGAAGTTGGCGAAGTAATCGATAATGAAAATAATGAAAAAACACAAAATATAGCTGAATGATATGCCATACCAATTTTAATAGAAAAAATTATGAAACGTCTTCAAGAATTTCATTCAAAATGCGATTAAAGGTTTATGAGAAATGTAATGTAGTGAAGCTAGCAATGTGTGAAGTATATGCTAAAGGAAAATGTGGCAATATAAAGTTTTTCTCAAGCATTACAATTAGCACTTTGATTAATTAATCCAGCACCATGTTGACTTGAAACCGACTTGCATATAATTAAATATAAATTTTGGGTTTTCAAGTTTGCTTTGTTATGCTACCATAGATTTTAATATTTTATTGATGAATTATAGTAAATGGAAGTATGCAAACACAATTTCCTTTACAATAATCTTAATTAATATTAATGATCTAACAAAATGCAAGTTATGTAGAAAAACTAACGTGACGCCGCGAGTTTCAAAAAAAAAGATTGCCATGTGTCCCTTTAAACATGGGCTCAAATGCTACAGTTAATCGGACGGTATTTTTTTATTATTTTTTTTAATTGCTTTGTGCATGCATAAAAAGTAGGGATAAACCAGGCTCATTTATATAGCACTGCATACGTACCTTAAGATTTAATAGGCACAAGACATCTTGTTTTATTGTCATAGTGTTGTAGGGAAAGTTAACCCTTATAGTTCTATAAGCACACTAAATTCAAAATAACGAATTTTCGTAAAAGAAAGTAACTCCAGCCCAAATAATAAATTATTCAAATCTTTTATTCTTACTTTAGACACAATTAATGGCCACATCAATAACTGAGGTTATTTCCGTGTGTCCCTTTAAAGCACAAAATACTTTAAAGAGAACCAATGTGGTCATGCTTTGTATTGCACTTGAAGAAATATCTGACAGTTACTATCAACGGATATCCAAGTATGGCATTTGACAGTAAACTCCATTGTTACAAACACAACTTGATTTGAAAGTCCTGACCTGTAAACGCTGGAGGTCACCAATGTATACTTGCCGGTTCCACTTTTAGAAATATTTCTATACATCGTGAACATTGAAATCAAACACTCTACTTACGCTTTTTCATTTTTCATCGTTCTCTTACACGCAGCACAGAACAAATCTTTTTTTGGCTCGTCCTTCTGAATATGATTTGATAGTGAGTGGTCCTCATCCATAGTAACATCGTTTGACTCGCTGTAACGGGAATTAATTAACACCTGAACATTTGTTCAAACAATACTATTCTTTATCTTAAAGTAGCTCTCCCGCCAACAACAGTCAAATTTTATAAAATATGTACACTGTTTATAAACCTACTGACGATGAGGTATATACATAACTTAAATATTTTGAGAATCCAAGCTCTATAGATACAATATAAATGGCTTTAACCAGCCAGGCCAAACCCCAAATCTGGAGCTTCGAATTAAAAGTTACCAACATAACTCCTTTTACGCATATTCAATCACAGTTATCTTAATAACCTGTAAATAAACCTAAACTTGTATTATTATTGTATGATATGAATACCTGGACAGAGTTTTGACTAACAGTTTGTAGCGTAATTTTGCCGTTATTTGGCGGGTTAGTTTCTTTAAATAAAGTCTGAACCTTGGTGCACTAACTTACTAAAAAAGTGCATATATGTCTTTTGTGCTTATTGAGTTATTGCAGCAAGATGACAAAGTAAAACATTATACACAAGAACTTTTTCATTCCACCAAAATTACATTTTCTAACTATACATGTATGTGAAATCCATCTTATGACTTTTACGATTAAAATGTAAAAAAAAACATCTTTGAAGACACAGTTCTGACATTCGTATGGAATGGAAATTGTATTTTTCTTATATGGTCACAGGACAATCACGAAGTATTTAAACAAGCACATAGATTGATTAATCCAGTATCATTTTGACTGAACCTGTCTGCATATAGTAAAATAAATTAAATATAAAATAAAGGTAATTCTGTTATTCTATTACAGGTTTTAATATAATTATTTGTGAAATATGATCAGGAATAAGTTTTATGAAAGAACAATATGCCTTGAACAATCAAAATAATTATATATCATGATTTGCAAATATACATTTATGTAGAAAAACGAAATAGAACTTAGCAATGTCCCTTTAAGATCACAAAACTACAATCCTATCACCTGTGATTCTGCCCGACTCTGATAATAAAAGAACCTGAAAGAACACACATCTCTACCTCTTTATTGGAATGCCATCTGGGACAATGGATGTGTAAGCATAAAAACAGCTTGACAGAATCCACATCCCTACCTTTTTATTGGAAGGTCGCATTGATGTGTTTGCATACAAAAGAGCCAGAAAGAACATAGATCCATACCTTTTCACTGGAATGTCATCTTGGACCACTGATGTGTCAGAAGTCGTTTTAGAAGGCTTTACCTCTTCAATCAAATGTATAATATCGTTATCCTGTAAGAATAAGTGTATAACAATGTTGTAACAAATAAAGAACTTGCTTGCATACTAATTTGAATAAGAAACATGGAAATTCCATGAAAAAACAGGTTTTCCTTCTATGTTGACGTGATTTACAAACTTCGTAAGATCCTTGGTCATGATCACTTTCATACTATCTTTGTTAAATTTGTTAAAAAGTTTATCAAAAGAGGTTATGACCCTATCATTTTGCAACGCACTGCATGCTTGGTGGTGGACCCATTTACAGTTTGCCACTATTCTTTCCTCTTTAATTGTGCGATGACCGGACAGGCTGTGGACCCTATGATGTCTACCTAAAGCCCAAAAGGACGGTGATGTTTGTCTGCAATCTTGTCTTGTTGTGCCCTCAATGATTTATTTTCTTGTTGCTCTGGCTTCTGCCAAGTCATCGAGTACCTTCTTTATGGCTTTCTAGGCTGTTGTTTTTTGTATGTATATATACACGAGCATCTTCGTGTTTTACTTATATTGACTATTAATACTGCCTTGTTGGTTAGAGCACAGTTCATGGTAGGGATTTCTTTATTTACACTGTCCTGTTTTATTGGGATGACAGCAGGGTAATTGTGAGGTTTGATGCACCCTAGAACCTGGTTTAAACCCCCAGCGGCCCTTTTCTTGCCACTGACCTTTCCAAGGCGGTAGCCCTATAGTCAACCCTTTTTGTGTTTGTGACGTCATATGCCTTTATTCCTTATTAACATTGCCATTCATGTTTGTCGTTTTGCGTATTTTTGGAAAAGCTGCATTTCCTGTTCGACTTATATACTTATTTTTTCAAAGAAATAATCATGCTGACCCCAGTAACCTGAAAAGCAAGCCCGATTTTCCATTTTTTATGAGGAAGCTATCGGTGACAGTCCATCTTGATAACTTTAATAAGACGTTATAGTGGACACAGTTTTTCAATTTATAGCAAATGACCACCCAAGAAACCAAAAACAGCATTCCCAACTTCCCAAACTTCCTTTTCGATGAGGAATCTAGGCATGAAATATCATCTTGATATCTTAGCAAAATCAAAGTCAAATTGGAAGACACATTTCTATTTGTATCGTCAGTGACCTTGACTTGATTAACCTTAAAAGCAGTGACCTTGATCTGAGTACCCTGAAAAGCAAGCCCAAGCTTCCAATTGATATGAGGACTCAATCCATGTTATTTCATCTTAATACATATAATGAAAGTTTTTATGCAGAAAACAAAATTATATTTTTAATAACAGTGACCTTGATCTGATTAACATGTACGGCAATCTCAAGCTTTCTGTTGATATGAGAAGTATATCCATGAAATTGAATTATCTTCTTAATGCATCTAATGAAACTGAAGTTATTGAGAAGAAACCATTTTTAGTGACAATGACCATGACCTGAGTACAGTAAATCTTGCTTATAGCGAATTCCTGGGGACCTCAAGAAATACTTCGCTCCAACTGAGTTTCGCTTTATCCGTAAAACGAATTTGGTACAATGATATACAAATTTGTTACAGCAGAGGTGCTTTTGCTTACTATAAACATTGGTGAGTGATCATTGCAAAACAGATAGTATACTGATTTGAGCAGTAACAGCACTGGATGTTCGTCAACTATTTGACTGCAGATACTTTATTCTTATCATTTGTGTATTGAATAATAATACATTATATGAAACAAAGAAGCTGGTGGGGAAATGAAAAACCTTTGCTTTAACCGAGTATTCCCTAAAACCGAGTTCGCTATACGTGAGTTTTACTCTATAAACCTAAAAGTGTTTCTTTTCGATATGAATCCACTCATGAACATTTATACCTTTATCAATGCTTACGTTGCTCAGCAACCAAAATTCTATTTATAGTAACAGTACCCTTTAGCACTCATGCAAGATCTCTAAGTACACTAGGCTCAAACCACTACGCAAGACGACTACTCTGTAAGCAGGTGGAGATTTAATATATAAAATCTTATTGTACAAACCTGAACTATATTTCTTTGCTGTTTTTTCTTTTTGTTCTTCTTTTGTTTCTTTGACAATCTGAAATGCAAAATGTTTAATAAAGGAAATCATTTAATCAGTATTACAAATAAATCTGGTTTCCTTGTATATGAAGACAATAGGTATGTTAACATTTAATGTGTGTGTGAATCTAAAGTTTCGATCTTGTGTCCTTAGGCAAGAATTAGACTTGACAAGTTTCATTTTCTTATAAAACTTCCGTTTTAACAAAAGATTACAGCCATGACCGATCAGATTTACACATTTCCCACTGGGGACATATTTTGGAATAAGCCAATCAGAAAGCATGAATTCAATAGGAAGCTTCCAGACGATTTAGATCAGTTGACATGGACTGCTTTGAGCCAGCTTTTTCACTGTCTCTTTGGCATTTGAAGATAATTTGATGATGGTTTGTGGTTATTGAAATGTTTATCCAGTTATATATTCAATTAATTTGTTTATACCTTCAACCTATAATGTGCATGCACACATCGATCTGTCAATGGGTACTAATTTACAGAAAGGCATACACATGTGATACTTTCATATGAAATACATATGTGGAATACATGAATATTGCACGTAGATATTTTTCCTGTGTACAACCCCACCTTAGCTCACTTAACATACACACTATCTGGATGATGGGGTGGTTGATGGTCAAGCCCTTGTGAGACTTACTTCTGTGATATAGCGTTTTCCATGTCTTCCTCTTCCTCTGCACTCAAATCTTCTTCCTCTTGCACACCTTCTTCCCCAGCCTTGACTCCGCCTCCATCTTGCTCATGTTCCGCCTCCTCCACCTCTTGCACGCCTTCTTCTCCGTCCTCAACTCCACCTCCAGCTTGCTTATGCTGCGCCTCCTCCTCGTCCATATGAGCCTTAATGATGGCTACCATCTCTTTGTGCTTCTTAGACTTCTCGTGATTTATAAACCTAAAAAAAAAAGTATAAACGTGTTTAACATCAAGTATAAAACAAGCTACATGGCTTATTCAAATCAACCTTATTTGTGCCAATGACAGCATTCACATGGTCTCAGTGTGGGAGGAAACGGGTGTCTCTTCAATCATACTGCAGTCAGGGTTTCAACTCAAGCTAAACAGTTACGCCTTTAATAGGCCAATTTACTACTAAGCTGCCAAGGTTGATAATATATCAACTTTGAGTCGAGCTTCCATCGATGCTGTTATACAGGTATAGAAGAATATTTGAGGGGTTTAATGCACCAATGTAACTACACAGTGCTTTTTTTCTACATTTTGGAAACAAAACCCATACCCTCAAAATTGGGAATTTTAGTGCGATTTTTCATAAAATTGGGAAACAAAACAGTCAAACATTTATTTTATAATTGTATCTTTCATACTGTTTACAGTACAAGATCAACAGAGGCATTTAAAAGCATTTCATATTCAATACTTGTCACATTTTTCTACTTTTCAGTGTTCTTTCTTTTTCTTCTTTTCAATAGGGAATTTTCTTCTCAAAATTGGGAAAAAAAGATATGTTTTGTCATTGGGAATATGACCCAATAACGGCTATAAAAACAGCCCAAAAAAAGCCCTGCTACATATAAATAAAGCAGATACAACGGAGTTGCATTGAACCCTTGATTCAGAGATTTCAGAGATTTGTTTATATATTGTTGGTTATCATTAAATGTTATTGTACATTCTGATGTGAATCCTGTTATAGGGATTTAGCAAGCGACTTGTTTAAAAGTGACAAAGCCGTTCTGAGGCAGTTTTGTAACCTTGCTTAATTAGACGATATTCCTAGGAACATGTCTTTAATATTTATTATACTCACGCTTTTTCACTTTTGAATGCCTTGTTACATGCCACACAGAACAGGTCATCATAATATTCCTCCTCTAGTTCTTCAGGCTGTTCATCTACGTCTGCACCATCCTCACCAGAATCTGAATTGAATATGATTTTATAGTCGCATCAACAGCTCAGGTCATATGGTGACTTTCCAGAGACCCCATGTGCCCCTCCGGGCAATTTTCATGCACAGGCGGGCACCTGGGTAGAACCACCGATGTTCCACAACCGGCTGGATAGCTTCATCACATGAAGATTTCAAGGCCTCTGCGGAATCGAACTCAAAGCCGTGAGGGGCAAGTGATTTCAAGTCTGAGACTCTAATCACTCGGTCATGGACGCCCCCACCAGCATCTGAATCACACAGATATACGGTCATAGTTGTTTCAATATTTTTTGTAATTTTGTTTTTAAAATATACTGAAATGAATATATAACTAATGGGCATTTTATACGTCTGCTGTCCTATCAAAGTTTGGAGCAAGTTATCTTAGACAGAGGATATTTCTAAAATGGTAATGTCCACAAGGCATGCCACACGAAAGGCACGAACTTAAATGTCCCTGCTAGACAAAAATGTAATGCTAGACAGAAATGTTATGAACGTGAACATTAGTAGAGTGGAATAGCAATAGCTGGGCTAGGAACAAATTTATTGGTTGATGGTTGAATGCTGTTTTACAGCACTTTTTTTTTTGAATGCTTGCCAAGACAAAAACTTCAACACTCAAAGGTCTCAAGATTTTTTTTAAATATCTCTTTATCTGAATTTTTTTCTAGAAGTCAAACATATTTCTTTAATATCTAAAAATCATTCAATCAGGTCTTGGTTTGACAGACTGAAATGTCTGCATTTAAATCTCTCTCACTGGATGTCACATCATAGACAATCGCAACATTAACAGAAATGGGTTAATAGATAAAAATAGCGCTGTTAAATTTGCAGGATTGCCATTAATAACTCTATGTAAAACTGTAAGCCCTGGAGCAGGACTAAATTTAAACCCACGGTCACCATTTGAAAATGATTGATAGAGGGCCATATTAAGCTAATGCTACATACAATACATGAGAGACCTCTTGTGGTTTCAAAGAAGATTTTTTGTTTCTTATATAACTCTGTTAAACATTGGAGCCCCAGGGTTAAAATGTGAACAAACTTGGTAACCGACCATAAGCTAATACTACATGCAAAATGTAAGACTTCTACATCACAATATGTCAAAATGCATGACCTTCATTCCACTGGACTTTTATCCTATTGGAGTACAAGTATATAATTACCTGTGAACTCTGCATCCTCGCCGAACTGTTCTGCATACTTGGCCTCCAGCTCCCTGTAATGATTCTCCAGACCGGAGGCACACGACCACTCCGCCTCCTTGTAGTTCTCCATTTTCCTGATGACAATATATAGCTGATAGCTTCAATGTGTATTTTAACAAAATATTACAATTCGTACAATAAGTATACTTTATTAAAGTGACATTGCGTTATGTACAAATAATTTATCACAATATGGTTATATTCCAACATCCTGTCACAATGGGCCTACGAGTCACTTTTAAATAGAAAATTATTTGAAATAAATATACAGTAAACAGCTAGATTAACATATACATGTAGGGCAACTATGTTTAATTTAAACTGTTGTAATATGCAATAAGTGCAATTTATTGTTTCATAAAAGGACAGATATATTTATAATCGCAGCACTGCGCTTGTAAGTAGCAGTTCCAGAGAGAGACCTTTTGTGATCAAATTTACAATATTTAGAATATTTCACTGGCAGAAAAACAGATTTGCTTAAGTGCTTTCTAAACAAAAAGAATGTTTATCACAAAGAAAATGTTTTTGAAAGCCTTTAATATTTTTTTAGCAGCTTATTTCCCAAACAAAATTACCTTGACGGAGGGTGTCAAATTGTCCATATCTTAAATATCTGCTATTCTAAGTGTTTTTTTAAAATGGGTATTGTAAATTGTAACTTGTTACCTACTGCCACATAAAAACAAGGAGTTGTGACTGACTTCCCCTTCCAATTCAGGGCAATTTAGAAATTGGATGTATCCATGTTGGAGTCTAATTTCATTGAGATAATTAAACTATTGACTATTGTAAAAAGCAGATTACATGCAGAGTTTCAGAAAAGACTAAATTAAATGGACAGGTAAACTAGTAACTTGTGGGACAAATAAAAGCATTTCATCATAAAGACAACTGGACTGAATGAAGAAACGATACAGATTGTACTCTGACAAAGACAAATGGCCAATAAGCAGTCGACACATACTTCCTGCTCTCCTGGAGGTGGCGCTCACGCTGTTCTCGGGCCTTCCTCGCAATTTCTTCATTTCTCTCTTCTACACGTTTCTGTGGCAAACATATTTAAATTTGATCAGATTATTATTTTCTTTCCATATATCTTGTATGTAACAAGTCCCCACAAAAAGAAATAGGAAACTCGACATATAAATACTTTACTTTTTCCTATTTATGCTCTTAAATGTTGTAGTATTTTAAAAAAAAATCAGTAAATTTGTAGAAATATACTATTTTTGTAAACCGAGGAAACCTCTATATGCAGGTATATACAGTGCCAAATTAAAATTTGAACAAGGGCAATAACTCCATAAAAGTATAAAGGTGCTTTATAATCCTGCACCTATAATGACAAATACCAATATGTATTTTGTATTATCAATGTACCAATGTGTTTTTACTGATCAGCACTTTTTCAGCGTTTTTAACGTGACTTTAAATGGTAAATTTGCCTTTCACTAGTGGATTTTTCACTGACAGAATGATAATGATAAAAAAATGCAAGAGAGACAAGAGAGTCTGTATGTTCAGACAATGGAATAGCCATTTTCTGTTGAGACACACTGGATGCATGCACAGTAGCTCTCCCTTAAAAATGAAGATTATTTGAAACTGAACACTAATTTTTCTACAGAAAGAATCTAGCAAATGTAAATATGACAGACAATGTACCAAGATGACTCTATTAGACATATATGTGTCTGGACTTGACATTTACTAAAACTTCAGTACCTTATATTCATGTAAATATGACAGGCAATGTACCAAGATGACTCTATTAGACATATATATGTCTGGACATGAAATTTACTACAACTTCAGTACCTTATATTCATGTAAATATGACAAGGTGCCAAAATGACTCTATTAGACATATATGTGTCTGGACATGACATTTACTACAACTTCAGTACCTTATATTCATGTAAATATGACAAGGTGCCAAGATGACTCTATTAGACATATATATGTCTGGACATGACATTTACTAAAACAGTACCTTATATTCATGTAAATATGACAGACAATGTACCAAGATGACTCTATTAGACATATATATGTCTGGACATGACATTTACTAAAACAGTACCTTATATTCATGTAAATATGACAGACAATGTACCAAGATGACTCTATTAGACATATATATGTCTTGACATGACATTTACTAAAACAGTACCTTATATTCATGTAAATATGACAGACAATGTACCAAGATGACTCTATTAGACATATATATGTCTGGACATGACATTTACTAAAACACTACCTTATATTCATGTAAATATGACAGACAATGAACCAAGATGACTCTACTAGACATATATATGTCTGGACATGACATTTACTAAAACAGTACCTTATATTCATGTAAATATGACAGACAATGTACCAAGATGACTCTATTAGACATATATGTGTCTGGACTTGACATTTACTAAAACTTCAGTTCCCTATATTCATGTAAATATGACAGACAATGAACCAAGATGACTCTATTAGACATATATATGTCTGGACATGAAATTTACTACAACTTCAGTACCTTATATTCATATAAATATGACAGACAATGAACCAAGATGACTCTATTAGACATATATATGTCTGGACATGACATTTACTAAAACAGTACCTTGTATTCATGTAAATATGACAAGGTGCCAAAATGACTCTATTAGACAGATATGTGTCTGGGCATGACATTTACTACAACTTCAGTACCTTATATTCATGTAAATATGACAATGTACCAAGATGACTCTATTAGACATATATGTGTCTGGACATGACATTTACTACAACTTCAGTACCTTATATTCATGTAAATATGACATACAATGTGCCAAGATGACTCTATTAGACATATATATGTCTTGACATGACATTTACTAAAACTTCAGTACCTTATATTCATGTAAATATGACAGACAATGTGCCAAGATGACTCTATTAGACATATATATGTCTGGACATGATATTTACTACAACTTCAGTACCTTATATTCATGTAAATATGACAATGTACCAAGATGACTCTATTAGACATATATGTGTCTGGACATGACATTTACTACAACTTCAGTACCTTATATTCATGTAAATATGACAGACAATGTGCCAAGATGACTCTATTAGACATATATATGTCTTGACATGACATTTACTAAAACTTCAGTACCTTATATTCATGTAAATATGACAGACAATGTGACAAGATGTACCTTATATTCATGTAAATATGACAATGTACCAAGATGACTCTATTAGACATATATATGTCTCAACATGACATTTACTAAACCTTCAGTACCTTATATTCATGTAAAATTGACAGACGATGTACCAAAATGACTCTATTAGACATATATATGTCTGGACATGACATTTACTAAAACTTCAGTACCTTATATTCATGTAAATGTGACAGACAATGAACCAAGATGACTCTTATATTAGACATATCTATGTCTGGACATGACATTTACTACAACTTCAATACCTTATATTCCTGCACTCTTTTGTCCCTTTTCTTCACAAATTTGGCTAGAGCCTGTAAACAGAAGTGTTACCAAGGTAAGTGAAAATCATAAATAAATGTGTACTGTAATCAGAGGAAATATAAACAATAAAGAAAATAAGTGTGACTTCATGATAACTGGAGCATTATTTTTTAAACCATTATACAAAGAGCGCTATCCTGGTGTTTACCATTACAAAATATTTCTATAATATCTGCTATCTCTAGCTATGTTTTTTTTTATTTTAATGGAAGCAGGGATCACTCTAGGCCACGATTTCGTGATATTCTCACATTAAAATCTCAAAAATCGCATAGAAAAAAAGACAAATAGCACAAATTGTTGCACCGAATTCGGGAAATCCATTTTCACCATTTCGGTTCGTAATGAAAATATATTTATTTATATTTCATTTAAAATCTCAAGTAAATTTGTTCAGATCAATTTATTCGTGATTAAAACATATAAAATGAGAAAATATCAAATTATTCGAAAATCACATGAAAAAAATCAAAACGAGATCGTTATGTCGGCAAACTTCCGGTTCGCTTTTGCTTCGGGGCCGCGGCGGTGTCAAAGAAAATTGACTGATTATGAATAAACATGGCCTTTTTTATAATAATTCATCAACTTCTAGTCATATCTGACCATTATCCCCCAAACGATAATGATTTGACGCGATTAACTATGTACTGGAGTGGTGCAAGCAATTGTAAAACTATGTTAGCGTAAAAAGATGACGTAAATTCAGACACGCTTTATTTCGGATGCTTTAACAACTTCTACTTTCACTACTGGGAATGAGCCAGAATGCAGGAAATCACATTAAATTTCAAAATGTTCTGGGGGTCATGCTTCGCATCCGAAATGTTTCATGAAAATGGCGAATGTCTCATTAAAATCAAGCAAATGGGACGTTTTGTCTCATTGAAATTCAATCCTAGGGTGATCCCTGTGGGAGTATTACATTTTAAATATTTGCAATTACATATACCACGCTTATACATCATGTCATGTTCATATGTATTTGGACTTGGTAACAACATAAAAGTTAATTTACTGGAAACACAATTGAAGAGAGAAGTGGCCAAGGTATCTTGCTGTTGATTATGAAAGGGAAAAAGAGCATACAATTTGTCAATGAAATAGTGTGGCACGGCACTTTTATCTGGTATAAAAATTTAGGACTTCAAAATAAGATATTGTTTTTACAATACCCGTATTTCCTCATTACGCTCCTTGCGTGCAGCATCGCGGAGTTTCTTGTTTTCAGCCTCCATCAGCCTGCGGACTCGCCTCTCTGGGGCCTCTCGTGTATCATATTTTTCCACCCATACATAGGACTTGGCCGTGCAGTAGCTCTCCCAATAGTCATAAAACGGCTTCACCACCTAAAGTTGGTTTAAAATTAATTATTATCAATATTTAAATGACTTTCTACAAAATATAGCATTGCCTGCAAGAATAGTATATTACAACATTAATATACAAATTGAATCACAAAAATATTAGAAATTGAGTAATGATGTCAAACTGTTGAGGACGCCAACATCATTTGCAGAGAATGTTCAACAGAATGAACACTTTCGGTTAAAATCAGACACAAACTGGTTAAAAAATGTAATAGACATAAATACAGCAGTGTTCAATTGTAAAAAGATCCTTCAATCAATGGTTGGTGTATTTCAAACCCAGCAGTTAAATAAACTCTATTTCCAACAAACAAGTTATGTGATACAACACTGACTTACTATTCAATTTTACATAAACTTACTTCTTCATACACTGACTGGGAGTTGCCAAAGTCATACGAGACAAATTCATCCTCTTCCATAAATTGTCGATCTTCTTCAAGAACGGTCTTAAACACTTCATCGTATACAGCATAGAATCCCTGTAACGTGTAAAGAAGGCACAATAATAGGTAAAGGAATGCTCTGGTATGTTAAGTATATGTTTTTGCCCTTGTGGCGAAAAGTTACGGGATAAAAAACATTGCGCTTGCAACCTTGAGCAGGTCACTCCACTGCAATTGTTTTGCTGTCACATTAACCGTTGTATGAGTTTAGATTCTGGATAATGAAACTAATCTGAGCAATCTGGCGGTAAGAGTAGGGGGATCCTGGATTTCTCTGTATCCTTTGCCTCGTTTTGTGTGGCTTTAAAACAACCCTTAATGGGTCAAACATAGAAAAAGATTCACTAATTTCCCTGTACCCCTCCATCCTACTTCCCTCTTTCCAAGAATGGCTCCAGGCAACCTAAATAATGTGCTTCTAGGAAAATGGTGAAAGAATTACCAAATGGTAATTTAGAACCATGACATCATATTTCTCAAAATTGCTGTACCATATTCATTTTAGAACAACCTTCAAATGATCATATCTTTTTTATTTAATACCCGTTTTTGATACTGCTTTCAGTTTCACCCTTTTCCAAGTTTTTCAAAACTCTCAATAATAAAGTGTGTTTGACTGTGTGCCTACATTCTCATATAAATGTTGTGTTCATGTTACATTTATAACTGAGAAGCATCAAGCCACATGCATATATTTGCAAGAGAATATTGAGCAGACGGCATTACCTCCTTGTCATCACCAAACCCCTGGTAGCAGGACGAGTTGAAGTACTGGAACACATCGAGATTGTCATCCTCATACTTGTCACCGTGACCAAGACCTGGAATATCAAATACAATATCAATAAGACTGGTATCTGGTGGACTATGCAGGGCCAGACAGTGCCCTGAGATACATGATCAACTAGACTGGTATCTGGTGGACTATACAGGGCCAGACAGTGCCATGAGATACATGATCAACTAGACTGGTATCTGGTGAACTATACAGGGCCAGACAGTGCCCTGAGATACATGATCAACTAGACTGGTATCTGATGGACTTTGCAGGGCCAGACAGTGCCCAGAAGACTGGCATCTGGTGGACTATACAGGGCCAGACAGTGCCCAGAAGACTGGTATCTGGTGGACTATGCAGGACCAGACAGTGCCCTGAGATACATGATCAACTAGACTGGTATCTGGTGGACTATACAGGGCCAGACAGTGCCCTGAGCTACATGATCAACTAGACTGGTAGCTGGTGGACTATGCAAGGCCAGACAGTGCCCTGAGATACATGATCAACTAGACTGGTATCTGGTGGACTTTGCAGGGCCAGACAGTGCCCAGAAGACTGGCATCTGGTGGACTATGCAGGGCCAGACAGTGCCCAGAGATACATTATCAACTAGACTTGTATCTTGTGGACTATACAGGGACAGGGAGTGCCCAGATATACATTATCAACTAGACTGGTATCTGGTGGACTATGCAGGGCCAGACAGTGCCCAGAGATACATGATCAACTAGACTTACATCTGGTGGACTATGCAGGGCCAGACAGTGCCCAGAGATACAGGATCAAATAGACTGGTATCTGGTGGATTATGCAGGGCCAGATAGTGCCCAGATATACATTATCAACTAGACTGGTATCTGCCATCTGGTGGACTATGCAGGGCCAGACAGTGCCCAGAGATACATGATCAACTAGACTTACATCTGGTGGACTATGCAGGGCCAGACAGTGCCCAGAGATACAGGATCAAATAGACTGGTATCTGGTGGATTATGCAGGGCCAGATAGTGCCCAGAGATACATTATCAACTAGACTGGTATCTGGTGGACTATGCAGGACCAGACAGTGCCCAGAGATACATGATCAACTAGACTGGTATCTGGTGGACTATGCAGGGCCAGACAGTGCCCAGAAGACTAGTATCTGGTGGACTATATGCAGGGCCAGACAGTGCCCAGATATACATTATCAACTAGACTGGTATCTGGTGGACTATGCAGGGCCAGATAGTGCCCAGAGATGCATGATCAATTAGACTGGTATCTGTGCCATCCTGTTTTATGTTGTTTTACAAGTATTAATTGTTTGCAAGGCCAAACAAAAGAAATAGGTATGTTTTATAATTAGCCAGATATATATAAAAAAAAAATTAAAGTAGATTGTTTTATGTTTGTTTTTCCTTCAGACATTGACATTTATGTATGGTCAATGTTTAAAAACATGGGTGAGTTAGTGGAAATGCCTCATTTCTTTTTTTGGCCTGAGCATATTGCTTGAAGTATGCTAGTTTCAGATGATTAAACATTAAACATGTTGGTTTTCATTTGCTGTATTTTGACCTATAATACATATACATATTAAAAACAGAGAAAAAATTAATTATATTTTATGAGATATTGACACATTTTATGAAAAAATATAACTACTGGTATATTATATAAGCCTTATAAGGTGTATGATATGAGGTATCCGTACCACAATGAATGATAGGAACCAGACTTACCTCCCTTCAATATGGCCTCCCTGTGTTTATCATACCATGCACGTTCCTGGGGATCACTGAGTACATCGTACGCCTGCTGCACCACTCGGAACTGCTCCGTACACTCATCTATGTTGTCAGGATTTTTATCTACAATGCAGGTACGTCATTATGTAGGTAATACAACTGTTCATTTGATACCATTATTTTTAATAAAATAAAACATTTAGTTAATTCAAAACAATAGTTATAAAAGTCCCAAAACTCATGAATTCTGAGTTTATTTTCTGCAAACTAAGCGAGTCCCAAAGTTGTAAAAGAATAATATAGTCATAATATGACATAATATAACATTTTCACTACCGGAGCAAAATGTGTACGGTTCATATTTAAAGACAGGTTAAAACGGTTAGGGGTAGTAAAACTGTTGTATGGGGTTCAAATCCATGCACAAAGTAATAAATTTACAAATGTTAAAGAAAAATACTCATCTGAAAACTGGTTGGAGAATAGTCTCAATATTTAACAGATTTTTTTTTTTTGGCATTTCCACGTGTAAACTCCTTGCTGTCAGGAAGAATGACTTTTTCATATTCTTCAATAACTTCTTAATATTTTGGAATGAAACATACAGAATGTCTTGAATAAAGGCATATCAACATATACATTAGGATAATAATTCTAAAAACTTTTATGTAGTTGCATGTTTGCACTGAAAGCGGTTAGTCCAATTAAAAACAATGTTAGGCTGTATATTCGCTATCTTTTAACTTGTTTTCGAAAGAAGGATGTTTTTTATTTACCACAAATAAGTTCTGTTTCTCAGACACAAAGTCCCTATCCCATCATCAACAGGCACATTTTACAACAGATATATACCGTTTCTAAACCTCCTGTCAACGAGTTGTATATAACTTACATATTTTGAGAATCCAAACTGACTATAGACACATATAAACAATTTTAAGCAGACAGACCAAACCCCAAAACTCGAGCGTCGAATTTAGAGTTACCAACTCATAATTCATGGTATTTTAAGAACCTTTGAATATACCTACACTTTTAATCAACATATACATGTATACATTATTATATGCCCTGAACACCTGGACAGAGTTCCGATAACAGTTTTGTAGTGTAATTTTGCCATTATTTGGCGGGTTAAGTTTCTTTGAATTATGCATAGATGACAAAGAAACTGTCAACATTGTTTGATGGCAAAAGTTGTGCCTTTGGTAAACCATCTACAACTGCGAATGAAACAGCAGTAAGTCTGAATATACCTGGATGCCATTTTAATGCCAACTTTCTGTACGCCTTCTTGAAATCATCAGCTGAGCCATCTCTCTGAACCCCCAGAACTTCATAATGACACTTCATAGGAGACATACCTCTGAAATTACAGACGTGGACTATAGAACAAAAACAGCGATAGTAATTCAATAGTATTACTAGTATACCAATGTGATTTACTATTGTGATACACAGTGCATTGGGGTGAATTGAATCATTGGTAGTAAAGAATCATTTTCTGATTAAATTAAAGTGTGCAGAGACACATGATCAACTAGACTTGTATCTGAATTTCTCAACTCATGTGTTTTAGATTATTTTAAAATTGTGCAGGCTTGAAGATATATCATATCAGGGCTTTTTTCCCTGAAAATTGTGAAGACGCCCTAGCCTGGTCACTTTGTGGAAAAAAAGCAGAACAACGTCTAATTTGTGAGAGAAAAAAGCGCGATAACGTGTAATTTGTCTGGTTAGATGTACGGTACCCTTTTTTGCTGGTACTACTATGGTACACCCATGTATACATCAATTCATACTTTTATCAGCACCTGCTTCCTGGCATCATATGCATTTAAATTTGAGTGGTTAGACAGACTGTTCTGAGAATCCGACAGAGTGAGACTATTCTGAGAACTGGACAGACTGTTCTGTGAACTGGACAGACCACAATTCATGATGTTCTACTGGTAGCAGTTTCACTTCCATTTGCAACTGAAGTACAAGTATTGGAGGAATCATCATCACAAGTATGATTACCACACGAAACAGATATTTCACTGTTACCTTGACTTTCCGTGACATTAACTTCAGATTCATTGGACTGTTTCGGGGACTCGATTTCTACCATCATTGTAACTGCTGGTTCGAGTTTTTCTGACTTCTTAATGCCAAATTGAAACAGATCGCTAGACTGATGGCTCTTTTTTAATTTTTTAACGTAGTACTTCCCATTTCGGAACACCATCTTAATGTGCGGTAAGGTCGTAAACTCCACGGTGGTCCCTTCTGCCAATGACATTTCCAAGGCGGTACCCCTGTTGTCAACCCTTATATGTTTGTGATGCGCTTTTTTACTGAATGTGTTTGTGATGTACTTTTGTATCACTTTTGCTTTGTAATACTTGTTGGAGTGACAATATTCTGTGAATCATACTCTTCTTGTTCAATCTCATAAAAATTAAATCCTAATTACACTCTGATACTCTCTGCTATAGGATCTGACAACACTGCCCTGGAGGTCACGCCAGATCGACCTTTCATTTTCACAATATTCATCTTATATTTGTCGATGATAGCAAATTTTGCATGTAGCAGCAGATGTATTGCCTCCAAATTAATGGTGTTGCATATTGGAAAAAATTGGCGATATCTTTCCGCAATAAAGATTTAAAGGACCCTTCCCAAAATACACGGAAAAAGCCCTGTTTATTAATGTTAATTTGATTTAAACAAAACAGAACTCATAAAAGGCCCTTAGAAGTGGACAGTTTTAGGATGATAAAGTTGCATGTTGTTGCATTTAGTGTAAATTTGGAAGGTGTCCTGCTTGGATCTAACTGAATAGTCTAATGGCAGGGTAATGGTAAGTACCATTATGATGTCAGTTGGTCAGAAATGGTTTCAATATGTACGGAATTAGTACAGACCATGATGGATAGACTGGGCTTGAAGTCAGCTACCAACCTATTACCAGATTTTGTCTGAAGTATTCTTCAACTTGTAAATTAATCATTGTACTAGCCAGCTAACCTTTAGTGGTCTTTTGAATGGCTGCTTTTTAAAAATTGCTTCCAAAATTAGGTGGGGATGGAGATAAAAACAAAAAAAGGTTAATACTACTAAATAGCACTTCCCCTCTTCTCTTACTTTCTCAATACTATTACGTCTTGGATTCATTTATAGAAGAAATATTATCTTAAATGTACCGGTATTTTTTAACCTTTAAAGAGTGCATTTAGGATATTTTGATTGAAATTTGCATGTTTATTGATAAAATTGTACTGAGGGTATATTTACAAAAAGTACAATTTATTTACTGCCATTCTGGGGGTGCCTACCTTCAGTGAGTATTAGAGGCTGAAAGCATTAAATTATCCCCAATTTGCTGGTCATTTTTGAGTGTATCTAAGATAGCTCTTTAACAAAAGTTTTTGTTTTTTTCAGCCAGTCTTATTAAGAAATAGGGTTTGAAAGCCAAAAGGCTATAATGTAGGCCCATGGGAAATGCAATAGTGGTATATGACCATTAGCCAATTGCTCCATCTATAGTTTATTTACATGAAAGCAGTGATAAAGCCTTCATCTGTATGACAAAAAAAACATGCAACGCAAATTATATATCAACATGTGGGTTTACAGCCATATTGTTTATATGCCAAGGCTTGAAGCTACTTGAACTGTTTCATTTTCTAATAAAAAAAAATGAGAGTAAAATAATGCACATGCTCACCAGTAAGATTTTGTTGTATATAAACATTTAATTGCATTATATTAATTTATTGACAACAGGTGTTTTACCTGATATACCCTTATTTCCATTGGTTTTCTTGAGTTTTGTAGACAGGAAGAAAACTTTAATAATAATTGAATACAATTTGGACATGCGCAAAAGTATGCAAGTGGTCTTTTTATGTCAATTTTAAGATCACAAATTCAATAGGGTGGCACGAATCAATAGGAAAGACAAACAGGGATTTTTTTGCATTTTTGAAAGTGGGGCCAGGGCCTTTTGCACGTGAAATCAACAAATTGGGAAAAAAGAATAATCTTACTATATTTCATAGTAAGGCTGATTGGGTCATTGTCTTACCGGGTACTACAGAAAGGCACCCGGGGTACATTTATGTATACAGAAACGTACCCGAAAACCATCGAAATCCAGAAAGGCCCCCAAATATACATAAATGTACCCGAGACAAAATACATTGTCTTAAAACGCGGCAGTAACACGTTCTGTTACTTCATGGAAACGAAACTTTCATTGTTTACACAGTTTAATTGATTCACTTTTTAAAGAGTCACACGGCAATCTTGAAGTGTTTGAAAGTGTGTGTGTGTAGTTCTGAGGTTTATAGTCCCTCCACCGACAAACATGACAAGCGCGAGATAGCTCACGTAACTTGAAGCGATGGGTACAATAGAGTCTGGACTATGATCTGCGTTGAGTATGTTGAACTATTGGGCTGGTGCAGTTTAGGTAGCCCAGTTTGGGGCCACACCCATCACAGTATGACCCCTGCGCCGCACACACCATCTGACGGCCGGTACATCTTCCCCTCTTCGGTCTTCAGTCAAATATAGGCCGCTGCGTCGATCCCTATTACTGCCTACATACTGCTACTTCTACTGTGGGGGTTGATCTCAGTACCGGCCTGCGGGCTTCTGACGTCAAGAGTTCGGTGTAGCCATCAAGTGATGTGTGCTGTGACGGGACGTAGGAGACATCCTCACTCTCGGTCAAATGACACTCAAGCTACTAAACTCTATAAAATAATAAACTCTAAGAGTTTGGTAATACCACTCCACATGAATAGAGCGGCAATGGCGTATAGGGCTAGCAAGGCGACTCCTACACAAACATCATGAGCAGGCGCGTAGCGTGCCATACTCATTTACTCACGTGAGTAAACTTTTCAAACGAAGGCTCAAAAAATAAAAAAATAAAAACTCGAAAAAACGCAGGATGGTGGGGGTGGTTACAAGTAACATGCTGAGTCTGAAATGTTAAGGAATAATGGTATTTTCGACAGGATTTAGATCTTTCATCCTGACCTTAAAATGCACCAGAAGTCACGTACGAGCGTTTATTTTTTTAAAATTTCCTGGGGCAGGCCACCCGGAACCCCACCAGCGGGAGGGGGACAACCCACTCCCACACCTACCCCCGTGAATAATTGAGATTTTGGTCACGCTACGCCCCTGATGAGTGTCCCTGATGAGTGTCATCAGTGCCCACACAGAGACGTGCACGCGGTGAAGATAGCAGGTGGGAAGTGTTTGAAATTAGTGTCTCGATTTATATATTCAATATCATTTTTAGTTTTTCCCTGGTTACATTTCAATAAATTAAATTTTAAGTATTCACTATTTCTTCTTATTATACTATAAATGGTGCAATAATTATTATTATTAAATATCAAAAAATAATAATATGCAAAAACAAATTTAATACTATTCTTATAATTAATATTAATGATTGAACAAATACAAGTTATGCAGAAAAACTAGCGGGACGCTGTGAGTTTTTAAAAAATAAAGATTGCCATGTGTCCCTTTAAAAGCCGCTCGCAGTTGCCTCCGCCTTCAAGGAATGCAGATGGTCTAAATATTTGACCGACTCTTCTTGAATGACGAGCTGCATATTTGTTTACTTTTTTTGCGCAGAGTTTGATGATTTACAACTTCCGGTTTTACGACAATGCGTTCTGTATTTTATTACTAACTATGGCAGCCTAAATATGTTTTTAAGAACATTAGCGCTATAGTTAATGATAAACAATATTGTTTAAGTAGTTGTTTATCAAGTTCTAAATTGTTTCAATTCCACCAATGATATCTTGTTTGTCCGGGTACGTTTCTGTATATTTGGGGGCTGTTTTGGAATTCGAGCATTTTCGGGTACGTTTCGGATTTTCGGATACATAGATGTACCCCGGGTACCTTTCTGTAGTTCCCGATACGACAATGACCCCATCAGCCATAGTAAGGCACTAAAAATGGTTGGAATAGTTTCAAAATCAAGCTCTTATACATGTACAAGTCTGCAAACAAATAAATCGTCACATAGGGTTATATTTAACAGGGTTTCCCCCAGGAATTTGGGAAGGCATGTTATTTTGTGAAAGCACATGGAGCGCGCGGGGGAGGGTTTGGGAGCCTAAAAGGTCCGATTTTTTTTATATTAGGGGTGGTGTATATCAACGGAGAGCCATTTTAATTGACATTTAGTGTTACTTTAATACAACAAAAACAGAACTGATTCACAACAAAACTACTAAATAAACAGTCAAATTCACTATTTGTTTATTTTTTCAAACACTTTGTGCTTGCCACAAACAGCTGGTCATAAATGACAGAATTATTTCGGTCTATCCTCATGTTTTCACTGTTCATTTCGCTGTTATTTGGTTATGCTCAATAATCTGCTTTAATACTTACAGACAGTGTCACTTTAAAGTTTGTTGTTATATTTTTGTACTTTAAAAAACATAACAATATTGAGAAAGTAAGAGTTTAATAAAAAAAAAATGATAATAATATTTTTTTTTACCCCACCCACTCCACCAAATATTGGGCGCGATTTTTCAAAAACGGCCGTGCAACGACGGCTGCACGGATGCTGGCTAATAACTTCCCCTCTGAAAAATAACCGATAGTATGAATCAAATTGAGTAAGATGTACAATAGTACGAATCTAATTGAGGACGAAGTACGAAATTTCGTAGGAGTTGTTTTTGTGCACAATATGACCTATTTATGTATCGACGTGCCGTAAAACACCATTCATTCATGAATTCATTCTATTTTTAGAAGCAAGTCTGCTTGCTTATCAACGAGTATTGGAGAAAAAAATGTGTTTTGTTAACTTGAAAAGCACCATATCAGAAATTAAAAATGTTTGAGACCCCATCTTGTTTGATTTATTTCAGATACCCCCCATTCCCCACAACTCAATTGTTTTTGTGTGAGATTTACCCACCCACCTGTAGGTGCGATTTTTTCACCGTGTCCTATGCCACTCAACACTAACCAGTGTATACACAGGTCACGGGTCAGGTCACAGGTGAGAATCAGCAGTCTGATATCCAAATATGATTGGCTGATAGCTTATTTAGTGGGAGCGACAATAAACCTGTCAATCAGATTCAGGCACGTGCAGGACTGCAATTGTTTCAAGTGGCATAATATTGCTTTGGGATTTAAGGGATGTCGTGGAGATCAAAGGATGTCGGAAATTCGCCGCCGGGCATTAAAGTATGTCGCATGCGACATCCGATATAGGTCTGGGGGAAATCCTGTTTAATATAAGAAAGAACAAAATTGTATTTTGGGAAAATACAGTTGCTGCCACGCGGATTACGACTTTTTCGCAGCATCCCCGCGGCCGTTTTTCAATCGAAGTCACAAATCCCCGCGATCATACCGCGGATTGTCACCCGAAATATCGCGTATCGCGGGGATTCCCCGCGACTGTAAAAATCGTCGCGATTGCAAAATCCAGTCTCGAAAGAAAGAAATCACCGCGATTCTCCGTGATAGATTCGCGGGGGAACGCGGGGGAAATAAGAGCACAGATCAATGAAAAATGTAATAAAAATGATAAATACAATGAACAATTTTGGAAGCAATACACATTTCAAACTTTTAATGCATTTAATAACGTGTGTTTTTCGTTTTTGTTGTCCAAAAGTCGCATTTCTCTTCACCGGACATAAATTGGCTACCCACAATCCTTTGCGATGTGTGTACCTATTAACAAGGCGGCACTAATAACGGGTTTATGACCCGGAATTCTTTACAATTTTTCGGATTATTTCTGACTAAAGAACCCATCGATGTTTTAATAACCAACAGCAGAATAGTAAAATATGTTAAAATAACGATTAATTAAAAATATAATTCTAATTTCCAGTATAAGAATTACTATTTGAATTTTATGTTCAGTCACCGCGAAGTCGGTAATAGGAACCGCCATATAACTATCATGACCCAGTATACATTATCCGGGCATTTGAATTTACTGAAAACAAAAATAAAATTGTCTTCTGCTTCGGGTTTTTAATAGTTATTGAATAATAATGCATTAAATTGACTGCACAATTGTACATTGATACTGAAGATAAATTGCGGCGATGGCCTGCGATTTCACACCGGGTAAAGCGGTGTGCGAATCAAAACAGATCACGGCGAATCCCGGTGATTGTGTCGCGGTGGAAAAAATGTATTATCCCCACGATGAGCGGGCTGTCCGCGGATCGCGGGGACAAAATCAGTGTGTCCGCGGTGAGATAAAATCGCCACGATGAGTGGGATTAGTCGTAACCCGCGTGGCAGCAACTGTATGAGGATATTTTGGATTGGGATGGGGACGAATATAAATTGGGCCTAAAAATCCCTGAGGGATATAGCAACAGTGCACTATATTCTGTGATGTTTACTTTCAGAAAACAAAATGTCAAGATTCTGAACATACCAATCTGTCGATATACACACAAGGCGAAGAATGATGTGATTGGCCGAGTACTGCTTCTAAGTTCTTACAGACAGCGGGAGGTATGCAGTACTGGTACCCAGGAAAAATGGGGTGGTATATCTCTTCTACAAAAAAAACGACCATCATATATGGCCTAACATGTGCTAAAATGACGTAAAAGATCATTCTAACAAACATCAAATTATCAATAATCGCGAAAACCAATAGCATTAAGGAACATTTGTGATTTTCTTCAAAATAAAGCAGTTTTTTTGTTTGTATTAAGAATGGTCTGGATGATCAATGTCTATAATACAATTTCTACTTCATCACTTACCTTTAGCCTTAGTAAATGGTGTTTTAAATGCAAAATTGTTTCACAATCTTTCGCAATTTCGTGTTAAATCAGGGGAGACAAACACGGTTGATACAAGTTTGGAAAAGGGCCCTTTTTGCGAAAAGGACATAACGGCTTCGAAAAGGGCCTGTTAATTATACTTTTTATTTAATATAATGATTTTAATCATGTAACTTTGTTTTAAATTATTCAATTAAATATAATTGAATGTTTTGAAATAACCTCACATATATCTTATCAAACTTATTTTGGCACATAGGTTACAAATGCAGAGACCCTGTACGAAAAGAGCATATTTGTAAATGCTAAATCGCATGATGCATAAGAACACATAAGAACACAGACATATTAATAAGGTCTGTGGTAAGAAGGACATGTATTGGATTAGTTTTAGATAATTTTGAATGATTTTAATTGTTTTTCGTATATCAAGTTTATATTATCATTATGCCTTACAGGTTTTTATTCATAGAATTGGTGTTTTAGCAGGAATATGCTACGAAAAGTACATAGATCTACCGATATTTATAAACTCGTAGGTATAGGAGGGAGCGTAGCTTCACAGACTCTATCCGACTTAGTGTTTTCCATAGGTTTTATCGATAGTCTCTGTATAGGTCACTCTCTAAACCATGAAGAGCAATGGTAGTAAATTCTTCATGAATAAATGTAACCAGTATTTGAAAAACTGAGCCATCTGTATTGGTTTGAAAAGTAGGGTAAACACTAAAATCAATCTGGGATGAAAATTGAAATACAGGGCCCTGATTCAATACCATGAAAAGGGCATAGCATGCTTGAAACCAGGCCCCTATATTTCAGTTTTCATCCCAGTTGAAACTGGAGTAATTATTCACACTGGAATACGTTTTTAATCATTAAATAAATAGCCATTGTATTTCAGAAGACCGTCGGCAAAAATACTTGTGTATATACTGTTTCTTATATCTCAGTGTATAAAAAGTATATCTTACATGTTGCAAAGATCACAAGTTCTCTCGGTTATAGGAATTTACTCCTAAAATCCTTTTATAAAACTGCAAATTAACTCTTTTAATGTCAATTACCTTGTATAAACTCCCAGATTTCATTTAACTATTTTAAAATGCAATTAACTTATAAAAATGATCTAATTTGCGTTTATATGAAATAGATGTAAATTCGTATAACTATTTGTTCATTTTAAAGATTTCCTTCTGAGCTTGATCCGCCAAAATAGTCTGTGCTTCTGAAAAAGATCTACCATTAAACAAAAATCCTAAACTTAATACAAGTAAACTTAATACAAATTTCGATTGAACCGCCATCATAATAAAATGCTATACCTCCACCTTATTACCCCTAATTGTATTTAAAATATGTCCTCGAAGTATAATTTGAGTTAACTTACACTACCAGTTATCTCTCACGACATAATCAAATGCTTTTGTAAAAGTCAACAAATACATAACACAATTTCTTTCCCTGATTCAGATTATGCGTAATTAAACTATGTAAGATAAAATATTATCAACAGTATTCCTATTTGATCTATAATCCGCATGTGCTTCAATTTTTCACATACTCACAATTTAATGATAACATACTAGAAGTTGTCACCTCTATAAGTATCTAGGAATTTTCTCCTTCAAAGATGGTAATTGGTAAAGAACCCAAAAGACGTTGGTTACACCATGCTTCATTTGCATTGCATAATTTATTTTCCATATTCTATCAAATAAACTTACCAATTTCAGTAAAAATGTAGACTCTTATACACACTAGTTGTCTCTATATTTAAATATATGTTTAAATTAGCGTGTAATAGAAAAATGACGGTTGACCTAACGGCTACGATAAGGGCCTCGTTTTATGGAATGTGCATCAATATTGTTTGGTGTTGGTGATTTAAAGTTAAAGCATGGTTTCAGTATATGAAAAATAGATCAATATATCCATCTCGGTGTTGAAGGTTCTCCAGCCATGTTTTGTTTCATGAACATGTTTATGTTTATTTAAATCGAAATCAATAGTATACACAACAATATATATTTACAATTCACACATTGCAATATCTGTGAAAAGCGAGAATAAGATTTTATTTGATTACGTAGAAAACGTTGAACATGTAAATTAATCCACAGGTAAATGTATTTATCAATTATCTGGCAATAGTTGTGCAGCTATACAATTCAGATTTACCTCATTTCCCCGTGCAGTCACGCAGTGGTAAAAGTAGTATCTACGTCATTCAAATAATACTTATTTTTACAGACAATTTTAGTAGCGGTTTTAAATATATGCTTCTCTCCGGGACTATCAAGAAATTTCATATGACGTTTAAGAGTTAAATGTGTTAATTGATTATACTACAAAAAGGGTGGCTGTTCATCTTTAAATGAACCAACTGGCTGTGACCAGGCTATCTATTACTTGTTTAACGTTGAGTCTGCACGCTACCACGCCAATATTTTTTCTGTTGTAAATAAATTAACCATTATCGTTTGATATATGCATGTGTGACGGCGCTTTTTGTCCTCCTGGCGAATTATGTCCACATTTTTAGGTCACCTTTTGTCTGCGTTTTTTTCCTTAAATTGTTGCGTTTTGACCGCACGGCTCTTTTTGTCCGCACACATTTGACTACAAGAATTGACTCCTTTCGTTCATACGTGTGGACAAACAGCGCCGTGCGGACAAAAAGCGCCATGTGGAAAAAAAGCGCCGTCACGTACGTAGTAGGTGAACTTGATTGCATATGCATAAGGCCAGAGTTTTTTTAGTTTTAGTTTTACGGGGAATCCTACGCTAAATTTTGAAAAACCGAAATAAACATAAAAGTCGAAATTGTGAATTTTATTTTATTTTTTCCTCCTGTTCGATCTGCTACATCTTTTTTAAAAAAAAAAAGTTTTGCCTATCCTAAAACTTATTTTCACAATAACGTAAAATCGCAAACTTTTTTTGTTGAAAATTTGGATTATGACTTAGTATTGACGTTGCAAGGTCGGAAATCAAAGTATTAATTTAGTCTCTTTAATATACATGTTTACAAACACAATTTAATGCATACCATTGAACACCACAATACCTATTTCGCTCTACTAGGCATTGAGTTTCGTAAATCTTTTATTCTCGCAACTATGAAAGATAAACATTCAATAATTTCAAGTTTATATATTACATTTTGTTTCGATTTGAAGTGTGTTTAATGGCAAATTTGTGATAATTTCTGTAAAATACATACTCAAAAATATATTAATTTAACCAGTTCTCAAGAGTGGAAGGTATTTTTAAGAACGGTTTGTGAATTTGAGATAACATGTAGGCAGTTTAAACATAAAGTGGATGTTGGTAACATTTATATGCAAAACAACTTGAAAAAAAAATCAACATAAAAAATGAAGCAATACATTTAATATTAATTTACGAGAAAAACTTGTTTTATGAAAAAGAAAAAAATATCTGATTTTTTTTATTTATTTTTTTTTTTTTTTTTATCGTCTCCTCATTTTACATATTTTTATTTTTATTTCCTCCTCCTACTGCATTTTTTCCCAAAACCTCCCGTAAAACTAACTATAAAAAACTCTGGCCTAAGCAGCATTAAGCTGACACCATACGGACAGGGCCCTAGATGACAAATGTCATCCCAGATACGGAGTAATCATCTATAATAAATTACAAAAAGAAAATCGGTTTAAAATAATAAATTGCAAATTAAATATGTCTATTTAATTAAGATTGTTTCCATTCGATAAATAAAACACACACAAAATATTGATTTATGATCATTGGCGTCAATAGATGTTCATTATGTGATATTAAAAAAATAAAATAAAAAAATACTGGACAATATACATAAAAAAGCATTTGACTGGACAAAAATAAATTTGTCTAATTGACAGCGTGTCTTCAAGGTTCTACATCAGTTTATATGGAAGGAGAAAAAACTGGTCATCTCAAATAACCAGGCTCTTGCCTATAGACATATTAGTCTTTTTTTTATTCTTTGTATTCTACAATCGTCTACATTGTAATCCATCTCAAACCCATCTTCCAGATCTTTCAGATTCTACAATCGCCTACATTGTAATACTAGTACATCTCAAACCCATCTTCCAGATTCTACAATCGTCTACGTTTGTAATACATCTCAAACCTATCTTCCAGATACTACAATCGTCTACATTGTAATACATCTCAACCCCATCTTCCAGATTCTACAATCGTCTACATTGTAATACATCTCAAACCCATCTTCCAGATTCCCGCTGCGGGTTCGAATCCCACAGGGAATTCGACTTGTCAAAAAAAAAAAGTTGTTTCTTACGGATGGCGAGATATACAGTACTGGTTTTACCCAGGAAAAAAGGGGTGGTCTGCCTCTACCGACCGTAATAAATGGCCTAACATGAATGCAGATACATCCATCTTCTGAAACCACAAGGCATACAGCTTGGATATATTGCATGTAGCATCAGCTGATAGTTCTGTCATGCTGGTTACCCTGGGGGTCAAATCTGGCTCCGCCCCGGGTGTCAGTTTTGCATAAAATCGACTGTTATATATAGCCAGCCCAGCACAGCAGCCAGCCCAGCCAGTCACCTAAGGGTGTCTGGGAAGCGCACTCACTTTTCATCAATTCAACCCGGGCTAGTTGCCCTGTCTCGGCGTTGTTATTGAGAGTCGCCCGCTCGGACACGTGGGTTTTCCCCGGTTTCCTCCCACACCATGACAGTGCGCTATGACAGTTCGCTGTCATGTCATCCGTGCTATCGTCCATGAGAGGCCGAAATGGTTGCTAAATGGTGGTAATATCAAATGTAATTACACTTTATATAACAACAAGTCATAGTCACACCTCCTCGTCGTACCAACTGGAAACAATGGATTCTCAAATCAGAAAATATGTAGGCTAAGATGACAGGTCGCAATTCAAATACCCACTAATTATATTCTATGAAATTTAAGTTTGTTTCATAATACATGTATGTATGTGTTTAAAAAATGCCCCTTAATACTTTGTCACAATGAGTGCACAAATAACTTGAATAAAATGTAAAAAACTCTTCGATCATTTTCATACCTGTTAAGTCTCACGCATTGGCCTTGAGACACACGCATTTTGTGTTAAATCACGCTCACATGCATATATTCTACTTTCTCACGCATTCTGAAAATGACCGAAAACGGTCCGCCCAGTATCCTGTCGAACCAGCAAGTTCGCCCAATTGTTTCTTTCGTAATGTCTGCACGATACTCGTGAAATCAAGTCGCAACATTCTATGTATGGGACATCGAAATGTGTTTTAAAATAAGTTAAATAATTACCTTGTAACTTAGGCCTAAATAAATTCAGTTCAAATGACATTATGAACTGTATCACGAGTATACATTTAAAGGTGATGTAGTGACACAGCCAAACATTTTCTGTTATTGAGAGTTCTGAAAAACTTGGGAAAAGGTGAAATAATTATCAAGATCGGATGATAAACAAACAATATATGGCCATTTAAAGGTTGTTCTAAAACGAATATGGGAGCCGCCATTTTTAGAACTATGACGTCATAGTTTCATATTACCATATATGGAATATTGATAAATGTCATTTAAAACGAAGAAAATCAAGGCAAATGAATAAATTTTGGTCATATACAGCATTATTGCCATAAAGTATTACATATTTTTCATACAGTTGCTGTCATTTTTTCCGTATAAATCAGTAAATTTTCATATTTATAAATATTCCATATATGGTCATTTAGAACCGTGATGTCATAGCTCTCAAAATGGCCGCTTCCATATCCGTTTCAACAGAAACTTCAAATGATCATATCTTCTGTGTTTATCATCCGATTTTGATATTATAAGAAATAATGCTTTCACCCTTATTCAAGTATTTCGGAACTCTCAATAATAAAGATGGTTTGGATGTGTCGCTACATTCCATTTAAGCATAAAATTCATGAAATTCAACCACAGATCGTTCGGGCTTCAGAGTGCTTCGTTCCTGAAAACCTTACTAAGTGACAATCGTCCCTTGGGACCCCATCTCACTCTAGCCTTTCATTGGACATTGACAGATATGCATATTTGCGGGATGTATGGTACAATAACAGCCTTTTTACCACTATATAAATTTGTTGGGATTGAGGTAGAGTTTGATGTTTCGTGATACCCTCAAAATACAGGTGGGCAGGATAATGTTCGACGAACGCCCATTTTACCTGCAACATGTGCTTTCCCATCCACAAAAATAGGTAATTTGTTCTCCGTCTGTTTTGCCTGTTTATTCGCCATCCGCTTCCGTGGCATAACACAATACATAGCTTCGATCTGTCTATCAAGCTTATATCCACCAGAGATTTGAGCCAATTTAAGGAACAATATGTATTTGCAACTTTACCAAAAGCATGTGTTATCCAATAGAGCACATGGCCAGCGTTTATGGGAACTTAACACATGAACAATAAAGGCGAAGCTAGAAACTGAATGTCAGAACTACGATTCCTTTAGGTACTCTTTGACTGTCAGTCAACCTCTGTGGCATGCTAACTCGCTTGTAACATAGCCTGAAAGGTGAACAGCTGAGCACAAGTCTGTATCAGTCATTAATCAGGCGACCTTAATACAAAAGGACCTGAGGGTTCGAGTTAGAAGGAATTTATCTAACTTTAATATCTGAACCATATACATGTATTTACAATTTTTTGTTTCTTTTTATTTAATTTATGCACATCTACAAGTCACTGACTTGACATACACGTATTTGGAACACAAAAACGGTTTGATCACATGTTCCACTATTTATATGGGTGTTATACACACACAAAATCTGAATTATCTCCCTTGACTTCGGTTATTTCCGATATTCACAATATCTTCTAGCACAATTTTATCTGTGTGTGCCTTATTAACTAAAATGGCAGGTTTTTTTTGTGTGCAAATAACAGATATCAACAAACCTTTTTACCTCCAGGATCAAACGAAACATCGGATTCTACACGTTATTGAGTCTCAAGCTAATTAACATAGATACACTATCAAAGGGAAATAACTTGAATGTCACAAATAAACCAGAGGGGAATCATTTTCATTTTTCACTAGTCGACAAAATGTTCTTTGAATATGATTCTAAATTTAAAAAAAAGCCAGGAAGCTATAGATCTACACTTTTAATATTGATTTTATGAGTTATTTTCGTATATGGGGAAGTATGTAAAGTTTGATTAAATTTATTTGTTAAAAAAAGAAAAAAGTTTGATATAGTTTATTCTTGGAGTAAGTACTTACTCCCTGTCGTCCTGTCGTACTTACTCCCTGTCTTTATACCTGTCTTATTGAGTATACAGTACAGAATTCCCTTTTCGTAAAGTAGATAAGAGGGTCAAAACACATAAGTATTGGAGAGAAAAGTATTTAAAGTTTGATTACATTTATTTGTTCACTATAAAACATATTCAATTAATCTGTTTCTAAATTAAATATTTATTTTTCGTATAAACAGGGAGTACGTTATATATAACGTACTCCCTGGTATAAAGCTATATGAGTATCTGACTCATTTTTCCGAAAAGGATTCCTTTTTGTTCTTTAGGCTTACCGGTTTCGGTCTGCACGTTAACACAGAGCGCTAACAATAAACACAACATATAGCTTTGCCCTTTAACATAAAGCATAACAAAACGCGCTAAAAGGGTATATTAATCTTATTCATATAAATATCAACTTAAATGTATTTAAATAGTATTACTTACAAAAAATAAAATATATATCTCCAGGCATTCAACTTCGGGCGAAGATGATAAGGACCGAAACAGACCAACCGGTGTTATAGTTGAATATTCCCTGCACACACATGTGGACAAACAAGTCAATTTTAAGGTATTACCAGACTTATATTCTCTTATGAATATGAATAATATTGTTAAAAGCACCTTTTCATGTTTCATAAAATGTCTCGTCAATCATACAATCAATAGCCTACAATTTTGAAATATTCCAAGATCCCCAAATTATGACCCCATCTTGGAGAATGAAGTTGAACCGCAAATAGTGAAATACAGTGTATGACTTTACCTTTGACATCACAGGGGATCGGAGCGTTGATTGGACCCCCCCCCCCCCCCCCAAGCACCGCACCTGGACAACCAGGGTTCAAGCCTCTCTGGTGCCACTGAGTTTTATAGGGGGGTTCTTGGGCAAGACACTTTCCCTTAGTCCATCTGATGGGGACGTAAACCGGGCGATCGGTTAAAGAACCACAGTAATCTATTTGATAATTAGAGTAGGGCAGGTTACACTGTCATAAAGAAGAAACAGATAGCATTCCTTTCTCTCTGGTGCAGCTTTAAATAACAGTTACCTATAATATGTTGGTGAGCCGTAAAACAACATTCATTTCCTGCATTTGACTGATCATGTTTTAAAGTTTTTGTCCAAATTATTTCAGAGAAAGAATTCAGTTGACATGTCCAAAAAACTGTATCCTTTCTGGGTTTTTACCTGTAAATTCGGCTGCTACCTCTCTGATGTTAATTCTATGTTTTCTTTTTGTGGCAGTGTAACAACAACAACATGTTCAAATTCTCCTGTTGCATTGTTGATCTTAACAGGAACGTTTAATAGAGTAGGTTTTAAGACGACGTAGAGTAGAAAAACGAACGTTCCGCTGTTGCTGTTGTCCCAGGAATAGTTAGATACAACTGTATTTAACGTTGTTACTGTAGACATGAACTTCTTTGCTCCAAGCTCTAAGAGGAATGTTTGATATTTCGTTTCAATTTCAGTGACAACCTATCTGTTGCGTTTTTTCATCGGTAGGCCTAAAGTGCGAAAAGGAGTCCTTTTCGCGAAAAGGAGATTCCGCTACGAAAAGGAGCCATACAATCTATATTTGAAGCACTAAGAAAATTATTTTTATATATTTAGAAACATAGTAATGAAATATGTTTGCAGTAAAAAAAATAGTTAAATCAAACTTCAAATTATTTTTTTGTCAATACTTTTGTGTTTTGACTCCATTTTGACCATACGAAAAGGACTTTCTGTCTACGAAAAGGAGTCATAAAATCAATATCTAAAGCTGTATACACATTAATTTTATATATTTAGAAATAGATTATTATAATATGTTTGCTTTGAAGAAATTAGTTAAATCAAACTTTAAATGAATTTGTTGTCAATACTTTTGTGTTTTTACTCCATTTTGGCCTTACAAAAAGGACTTTCCGTCTACGAAAAGGAGTCATAAAATCAATATCTAAAACTTAATGTGTGTTGTTTTTATATATTATCAAATAGATTAATAGAATATGTTTGCATTATTTTTCATATAAAGGCAAAGCTATACATATTGTTTTTATGACTCATTTTCGTATACCAAATCTCCTTTTTGCGAAAAAGGCTACTGTTCACACTTTAGGCCACCCGCAAAATAACCTATTAAAAAATTCACAGTTATAGGACAATAATTTCAAACTTTATAGTTAGGTTGTACTTAATGAAATAAGCACATGGCGGGTGACACAAGTGAACACCCTTCTAGTTATATTTGGAAATTATTTAATTAAAAGAAAGCAGTTTGGCAGAAATATAAATCGATACTAATAGTGGGAGTTTATTTTCACACAAGGTACAGGACTTCTCCATGATGGCCTCAGTATCAGCCTTTTATGCGGACAGTGAAACGGCAATCAACAAGAAAGTGGGCGCTGTCGGTGGTGTAAAGACGGATGAAAACATAATTGATGCTAAATATGAGTTGGGCAGATGTTCGGAATGGATTAGCCAGGCAGGATATCAGAGGGTTTGTATTTTTATTGACATTTGTCATCATTTAGGAATGTTGAATAGGCATATGGTGTATGTTAGTTTTTATTATTGGTATAAAACCTGTAGATTTATTATTGCAGAAACCCAATCTGTACAAACTGAAAGTCTTAAGGTTTAATGTCATTGCTAGTATAAAACCTGTAGTTTTATGTTTCGGTACAAAATTGTAGAAATCTATGAACTCTTAGACCGGTATTTCATATTTGATTAGTGCATCATGGTGGTTTGTCCTGTATAAAATAGGGACGAAAACACGGGTAGTAGAAAGTGACAGAGAAACCCCTGGAATGGACGAGATAAAGACAATTACCAGAACTGTAGATAAGCTAAGTTTTTGAGTATTTTACCAGGGCTTTCCTTAAGACGTGGCGTTACCGTGATGCCTTCACCTCAGAAAGTGACCTGCCGCCATGCCTTAATGTAGCCGCGATGCCTCAAATTAGTTGCCTCAATGCCTTAATTTTATCAACATTTCCAGTTTCCCCATGGCTTACTTAGAAAAGCTGATTACCTTTACTGTTCCCTTAATTAATCCCTAAATAACAAATAACACCTTCGGGGCAATCACAATATACACAATTTTTTTTTTAACCAATATTAAAAAAAATTGATGCAGGAAGGGGTGACCACCCACCATTCTCGCGCCCATCTCCCTTCCAACGCAAAAATGCTACCAGTCCTTAAAAAAATCCTGGGGAAAGCCATGTTTTTACAAAAACCCTCAGTTTTTTTTAATTGTGAGTATCATTACTCATCAACATACTACAAATACCCAACTTTTAAAAACCATGAGTATTACAGCTGTATGTATTGTCCTGTGGAACAGTTTATTTTTATATTTTCATGATGAAAGTTATTCCATTTAATCAGAATAGTTGTTAGCTCTACTGATCAGAGATCAGCAGAGCTTATGCCGTGATGCGGCGTCCGTCCGTCTTTCCGTCCGTCTGTCCGTCCGTCCGTCTGTCCGTAAACTTTTTTTTGTAGCGACTACTCCTCTGAAACTACTGAATGGATTTTCATGAAACTTTACAGAAATGTTGCCCATGAAGTCTAGTTGATCCTAGCAAAAAATTCATGTAGATGTGAAATCCAAGATGGCCACCAAATCTAAAAATAGGTTTTTAAAAAACAAGTTTGTAGCGACTACTTCTTGAAAACTCTAAGGGATATTGCTATGGGACTTTTTCTAAAATGATCAGCATGACATGATGTTGGTCCTTGTCGAAAATCGTTTTGATTCGACGTTAAACATGGCTGCTAGCGGCCATCTTTGTTTACATAGAGTTATATAATGAAAACTTGTAGCGACTACTCCTCTGAAACTACTTGACGGATTTTCATGAAACTTCACAGGAATGTTGCTCTTGATGTCTAATTGATCCTAGCAAAATTTCAGGTCGGCCGGAAATTCAAGATGGCCGCCACGGCTAAAAATAAGTTTGTAGCGACTACTTCTTGAAAACTATAAGAGATATTGATATGGGACTTTTTCTAAAATGATCAGCATGACATGATGTTGGTCCTTGTCGAAAATCGTTTTGATTCGACGTTAAACATGGCAGCCAGCGGCCATCTTTGTTTACATAGAGTTATATGATGAAAACTTGTAGCGACTACTCCTCTGAAACTACTTGACGGATTTTCATGAAACTTCACAGGAATGTTGCTCTTGATGTCTAATTGATCCTAGCAAAATTTCAGGTCGGCCGGAAATTCAAGATGGCCGCCACGGCTAAAAATAGATTTTTAAAAAATAAGTTTGTAGCGACTACTTCTTGAAAACTATAAGAGATATTGATATGGGACTTTTTCTAAAATTATCAGCATGACATGATGGTTATCTGAGTCGAACATTATTTTGATTCAACATTAAACATGGCTGCCAGTGGCCATCTTTGTTTACATAGAGTTATATAATGAAAACTTGTAGCGACTACTCCTCTGAAAATACTTGACGGATTTTCATGAAACTTCACATGAATGTTGCTCTTGATTTCTAATTGATCCTTGCAAAATTTCAGGTCGGCCGGAAATTCAAGATGGTCACCATGGCTAAAAATAGATTTTCAAAATACAAGTTTGTAGCGACTACTTCTTGAAAACTATAAGTGATATTGATATGGGACTTTTTCTAAAATGATCAGCATGACTTGATGGTTATTCAAGTCGAACATTATATTGATTCAACGTTAAACATGGCTGCCAGTGGCCATGTTTGTTTACATAGAGTTATATAATGATAACTTGTAGCGACTACTCCTCTGAAACTACTTGACGGATTTTCATGAAACTTCACATTAATGTTGCTCTTGATGTCTAATTGATCTTAGCAAAATTTCAGGTCGGCCGGAAATTCAAGATGGCCGCCATGGCTAAAAATGGATTTTTAAAAAATAAGTTTGTAGCGACTACTTTTTGAAAACTATAAGAGATATTGATATGGGACTTTTTCTAAAATGATCAGCATGACATGATGGTTATCCGAGTCGAACATTATTTTGATTCAATGTTAAACATGGCTGTCAGTGGCCATCTTTGTTTACAAAGAGTTATATAAGGAAAACTTGTAGCGACTACTCCTCTGAAACTACTTGACGGATTTTCATGAAACTTCACAGGAATATTGCTCTTGATGTCTAATTGATCCTAGCAAAATTTCAGGTCGGCCGGAAATTCAAGATGGCCACCACGGCTAAAAATAGATTTTCAAAAAACCAGTTTGTAGCGACTACTTCCTGAAATCAAAATCAATCAATAGAGCTTCAAGGTCATTGACCTCTTGTTTTTTCTTTTAAAATGTATTAATTCACATCCAAATTGAAAGCATGAACTATATAAAGAAATTGCTTACTCTGATTTCCTTGTTTCTTATTCATTTTGAATCGGATGAGTAAATTACTCACTGAAGTAAAAAAATACCTACATGTACATCAGATGGAAATATACACTGGGCAATTTGGATGTCATTGATGGACAAGTTATTTATTGACCAGTAATTTGCAATTTTAAAACACTGTATCGGTAGGTACTCAATTACTACTACCGTAATAGAATTATCACTTGTGTTATTCAAGTTTGCTATCAGTTGTTAATGTAATTCAATAAAAATGTACTTTGAAAAGAAAAGTTCTCTTGTACATGTTGTAAGCCTGTAGAGTCCCATATAGATTTATATATTTGATTAAATATGCTATAAATGCGCCATTAAACGCCACTCTAATCCAAACTTGTAAAACCTTTTATCAAATAAACTTTTACTTGCAGGTTGCTCTTCAGTTCCCGGATGAAATGATGGCGGATGCAGTAGCCGTGGCAACAAAGTTGCAAACATCAGTTCCAACAGAGACAAAGGTTTTCATCCTGGGAGACACATCATATGGAAGGTATGATTGTAGAAAACTGTAATTGAGTAGTTTTTTAAATGTACGAAAAAATATCATAGGTCATCAGATCAGTAAATCTGGCTAGAATGTGACTAGCTTTTGATACAGAGGTGCTCTATGTGTACACATAAAGGATCTTACGTGAGTACTCATTCATTATTGAATTTATTAAACGAGTTGGCAAAATGATAATATGTGAGGCTCTTGCCGAGCATTATAATTTTTATTATAATTTTTGCTGACGAGTTTAATAAATTCAATAATGAATGAGAACGAATGTTAGTTTTTATTTATCACAAAACTCATATATCGACTTTTATTGCACTTTGCCTGTCGCTTTAACACGCAAAACCAGCATAAACCGGGGGAAACTCGTAGTCATTATCGTGTTGTTGTTTTTTGACAGCACATACTAGGCTTATTTGCATACTTATATAACTAGTGGTATATCGAAAATATAGAATGGCCCACACCATAAGTTTTGTGATCAAGACATATACGCATGCATGAACAATCGGTAAATTTAAAAATCGAATTTACATATAATAGCATATAATAGTTGCACCTTCGGTCGGTCGGTTGGTCGGTCGGTCAGTACAATCGTGTCCGGTCAATAACTCTGACATGCCTGGACGGATTTTCAAATAACTTGGCACAAGTGCTCAACACAACAAGACAACGTGTCGCGCACAAAATCCAGGTCTGCGGCTCTAAGGTCAAGGAATTGAAGTTTTTATGAAGCATTAAAATAAGCATCTTGATTTATTAGTCCCCTACCGGTCCGGACCAGAGGAGACTTTAGGTTTGCCCCCCGTCCATCCGTCTGTCATCTTTTTGTCCGGACTGTTACGTTGTCCTGCATCGTGGGATTTTGAAATAACTTGGCACATATGTTCACCATAATGAGACGGCGCAAGACTCAGTTCCGTAGCTCAAAGGTCAAGGTACACTTGGAGGTTAAAGGTCAGAAATAGGCTTGTCCGGCTGTAACTTTGTCGTGCATCGTGGGATTTTGCAATTACTTGGCACAAATGTTCACCTCACACTTGGAGGTTAAAGATCAGAAATAAGCTTGTCCAGGCTGTAACTGTCATGCATTATGGGATTTTGAAATAACTTTGCTCAAATGTTCACCATAATTAGATGGTGTGTCGCACACAAGGCCCAGGTCCGTAGCTCAAATGCCAAGGTCACACTTGGAGGTTAAAGGTCAGAAATAGGCTTGTTTTGGCTGTAACTTTATCATGCATTGTGGGATTTTGAAATAACTTGGCACCAATGTTCACCATAATGAGACGACGCGCAAGACCCAGGTCCATAGCTCAAAGGTCAAGGTCACACTTGGAGGTTAAAGGTCAGAAATAGGCTTGTCCGGTCTGTAACTATGTCATGCATCGTGTGATTTTGAAATGACTTGGCACAAATGTTCACCATAATGAGAGGCATGTCGCGCGCAAGATCCAGGTCGGTAGCTCAAAGGTCAAGGTCACGTATTCAACATTCCTTGCATGATCATTCACATGGGTACATTCAACCTTTCATATGGGTACATTCAAAGATAACTGTTTCTTCAATAACTTCAGAATTAACAAACTGGCTAATAACAACTTTATTTCTTTGAAAATTTTGCAATTATTATGTTGACAAAACAAAGTAACCTTTGACAGCAGTTTGACACTTGTGCAATTATTATGTTGACGAAACAGTAACCTTTGACAGCAGTGCAGCTTGAATTGTTAATTTTGAAAAGGTGTTTTTAGCTCTACTGGCCAAAGGCCAGGAGGGCTTATGCGATCACTTTTCGACCGTCTGTCCGTCCACCTGTCTGTCTGTCCGTCTGTTAATTTTATAAAATCGACATCTCCTCTGAAACCGCTAGAAGGATTTTGATGAAACTTCATCACAATGTTACTTGGGAGGACCACTCTCAGATTTGTGTTTTTTTGCGGCCGCCAGTCATCCAAGATGGCCGCCATGGGTAAAATTAGGTAAAATTTAAGTAAATTTCAAACGACATCTCCTCCAAAACCACTTATTCCATTCTACTGAAATATCATATACATGTTTCTTGGGTTGGCCTCTATCAAGATTGTGTTTTTTTCGTTGTCGTTGAATAATCAAAATGACCGCCGCAGCGACCCAAAGTTTACATAGAGTTATGTAGGAAAAGGTTAAAAATTACATCTTCTCTGAAACCGCCTGAAAGATTTTGATGAAACTTGAGCACAATGATATTTGGGATAGTCCCTCTCAGATTTTTGTTTTTCGCGGCCGCCAGTCATCCAAGATGGCCGCCATGGCTAAAACTAGGTCAAATTTAATTGAATTTCAAACAACGTCTTCTCCGAAACCGTTGATTCCATTCTACTGAAATATCATATACATGTTCCTTGGGTTGGCCTCTATTAAGTTTTGTATTTTTCGTTATCGTCGAATAATCAAAATGGCCGCCACAGCAAACCAAAATTTACATAAGAGTTATATAGGAAAAGTTTAAAAATGACATCTTCTCTGTAACCACTTGAAGGATTTCGATGAAACTTAATCACAATGATATTTTGGATAGTCCCTCTCAGATTTATGTTTTTCACGGCCGCCAGTCATCCAATATGGCCGCCATGGCTAAAACTAGGTCAAATTTAAGGAAATTTAAAACGACATCTCCTCCGAAACCACTTATTCCATTCTACTGAAATATCGTATACATGTTCCTGGGGTTGGCCTTTATGAAATTTGTGTTTTTCGTTATCGTCGAATAATCAAAATGACCGCCACAGCGACCCAAAGTTTACATAGAGTTATATAGGAAAAGGTTAAAAATTACATCTTCTCTGAAACCGCCTGAAGGATTTTGATGAAACTTAAGCACAATGATATTTGGGATAGTCCCTCTGAGATTTTTTTTTTCCGCGGCTGCCAGTCATCCACGTTGGCCGCCATGGCTAAAACTAGGTTAAATTTAAGTAAATTTCAAACGACATCTCCGAAACCACTGATTCCATTCTACTGAAATATCATATACATGTTTCTTGGGTTGGCCTCTATCAAGTTTGTGTTTTTCGTTATCGTTAAATAATTAAAATGGCCGCCACGGCGACCCAAAGTTTACATAGAGTTATATAGGAAAAGGTTAAAAATTACATCTTCTCTGAAACTGCCTGAAAGATTATGATGAAACTTAAGCACAATGATATTTGGGATAGTCCCTCTCAGATTTTTGTTTTTCGCGGCCACCAGTCGTGCAAGATGGCCGCCATGACTAAAACTAGGTCAAATTTAAGGAAATTTCAAACGACATCTCCTCCGAAACCACTTATTGCATTCTTTTGAAATATCATAAACATGTTCCTTTGGTGAGCCTCTATCAAGTTTGTGTTTTTCGTTATCGTCGAATAATCAAAATGGCCGCCACAGCGACCCAAAGTTTACATAGAGTTATATAGGAAAACGCTAAAAGTGACAGCTCTGAAACTGCTTGAATTTTGATGAAACTTAATCACAATGATCTTTGGGTTAGTCCCCCTCAGATTTGGGGCCTCCAGTCATCCATGATGGCCACCATGGCTAAACTTCGGTCAAATTTAAGGACATTTATCAAACGACATATTACCACTTATTCCATTCTAGTTAAATATCATATGCATGTTCCTGTTGTTGGCCTCTGTCCAGTTTGTGTTTTTCGTTGTCGTCAAATATTCAAAATGGCCGCCATGATAACCCAAAGTTTACATAGAGTTATATATAGGAAACATGTTTCTTGGGTCAGCCTCTATCACATTTATGTTTTTGAATCACATCATACAAGTAGAGCTTCTACAGGCCCTCTTGGGCCTCTTGTTTATATAACAGGGGTACAATATGCTAGTGACATTTATGTTCTTTTCCAGTTATCTTTAGTATTTTTACCCGCAGTCTTGAAGCTGAACTGTTGCATGACCTACCTCCTCAAACATTCCTTAACCTTACCTAATCTTTTTTACAAGTTGTATGATTTTCCTTTCACAAAACCCGGTAGGAGACTTTGGCCGTCCCTCGGACTGCTTCTTGTTTATCCAGTATCATTTTGACTTTAAACCAGCTTGCATATAATGTTTTTATTTGAGTTTTAATTTTATGCCTCCGAAGGGTGGCATATAATAGTCGTACCGTCGGTTGGTCGGTCGGTCAGTACAATCGTGTCCGGTCAACAACTCTGACATGCCTGGACGGATTTTCAAATAACTTGGCACAAGTGCTCAACACAACAAGACAACGTGTCGCGCACAAAATCCAGGTCTGTGGCTATAAGGTCAAGGTTACACTTACAGGTCGAAGGTAAAAAAAGAAGTGCTTTTGTGTCCGGTTAGTAACTCCGACATTCATGGACGGATTTTCAAATAACTTGGCACAAGTGCTCACCACAACAAGACTATGTGTCGTGCACAAAATCCAGGTCCGTGGCTCCAAGGTCAAACTTAGTTTTTTCTTGTTCAGCAATAGGTAGGTTGAAACATTATTGGTGCAATATTGTCAACAGTTAATAATATGCAAAATCAATATGGCTTTATACTATTCTTATAATTAATATTAATGTATAATCAAATGCAAGTGTGTAGAAAAATTAACAGGACGCCGCGAGTTTTTAAAAAAATCAAGATTGCTGTGTGTGCCTTTAATGTCACCAAAAATGCATATGCACAAAAGTGCAGTGTCAAATAGACTTACCAACTCATAATTCATTTTATGCATATTCAGTCACAGATAATTCAAGAACCCATGAATAAACCTATATTTTTAATCGGCACATATACATTATTTTTTGTCCACCTGAAAACCTGGATAGAGTTTTAATAAACGGTTTTGTAGTGTAATTTTACTGTTATTTGGCGGGTTAGTGTCTTTAAGCGCATTTGAAAAAAAATATTGTATTGGAGCTTGTCTTTGTTAAAGTATTCAATTTTAAAAAAAAGCCACTGACGTTTCCTGTGCTTGCAATTAAAAAGTGTTTTAATACTAACTTTGCGTGTTACAGTTGTTGTGTGGATGAGGTGGCAGCCCAGCATTACAACGCTGATGGCCTCGTACATTACGGTCGCTCGTGTCTGAGTCAGCCGTGCAAGATGCCTGTACTGTTTGTATTCGGTTGGCTGCCGTTGGATGTTGCCGACTGTGCCGACCAGTTCTCTGTCTTATTTCCCGACCCGTCAGCGAATGTCATCATTATATATGACACTGTCTATGCATATGCTTGTGGTAAGTCATCAGCGCATGATTTAAGAAATAGACTATTCCCAGCAGCTTTATATTGTGCTTGATCAGTTCTCCGATCTCCACTTGATATTGATACTTCCTAGCAAGTTTCAATAAATTCTAACAAGGAGTTTTAGAGAAATAGCTCTGACAAGTATTTTTGTTATATATATATATATTAGAAATACAAAGGGCCATAACTCAGTGGAAAATTATCGAACCGGAACGTCACGACAATATGCACATCTCCTCTTGATATTCATGCTTTGTAGCAAGTTTCACGAAAATTATAACATGGGATTTTAGAGAAATAGCCCGAACAAGAATTTTCTATTTGACTACCAAGTATGAAATGCATTAAAAATACAAAGGGCCATAACTGAGTGGAAGTTTCACGAAATTATAACGTGGGGTGGGGTTTTAGAACCTGGAAAGGATCATACGGACCCAATATTTAACAAGTTGTAAATGTAAAACCATGGAACGAATGATTAATGAGAGACTCGTTTGGTACCTGGAATCCAACAAGCGGATAACAAAGTATCAAAGTGGATTCCGGCGCCAACGAGGCACAACAGACAATCTCATTCGATTTGAATCTTTTATTAGGGAAGCTTTCATAAAAAAAGAACATCTAGTCGCTGTATTTTTTGACTTGGAGAAAGCTTATGATACTGCATGGAAGTATGGTCTTAGAGGCCGATTACCCATTTTTATAGAGAAATTCTTAGATGATAGACAATTTCGTGTCCGAATGGGTTCAACCCTCTCTGATATTCATGAACAGGAGATGAGTGTTCCACAGGGCAGCATACTCTCTGTCACGCTTTTTAATATAAAGATTAACAGTATAGTAAAATGCATCAATCCAGGTGTGGATTGTTCGCTATATGTTGACGACTTTGTTATATGTTATCGACTTTGTTATATGTTATCGTGCAAAAAACATGAATACTATCGAGAGACAATTACAACAATGTCTCAATAAACATCAGACCTGGTCTGATGAAAATGGTTTTAAATTTTCTAAATCTAAAACTAATTGTATGCACTTTTGTCAACTTCGTAAACATCATGAAGACCCTCATCTAACACTGGATGGGTCACCAATACCAGTAGTGGATGAGACAAAATTCCTTGGTCTTATTTTCGACCGTAAATTAACGTTTATACCACACCTTAAATACTTGAAGGCCAAATGCCTTAAAGCTCTTAACTTACTTAAAGTTGTTGCAAACACTAATTGGGGAGCAGATCGAAAAGTCCTCTTGCGACTTTACAGATCTCATCAGATCCAAGCTGGACTACGGCTTGATAGTATATGGATCGACTCGCAAGTCGTACTTGCAGATGCTCGACCCTATACATAATCAAGGATTACGACTCGCCTTAGGTGCCTTTCGTACATCACCAGCTGAAAGTCTATATGTTGAAGCTAGTGAACCATCACTGTCACATAGACGGGACAAATTAGCTCTTCAATACGCCATTAAATTAAAGTCTAACCCTTCAAACCCAACTTTCGATAATGTTTTTAATCCTAGTTGTGAACCTCTTTTTGATCGAAAACCGAAGGCCATTCCACCATTTGGTCTTCGTATTAAACCAAAATTAATAGACACTGAAGTACAAAGTACCACAAATTCCGCCGTGGACTTTGGAAACACCAACAATTATTTTTGATCTTTGCAATAATAACAAATCCAGTACAGACCCTACTGTCTTTCAAAGCAAATTTAATGAAATTAAATCGAAATACAGTAACTTTCAACATATATACACAGATGGCTCTAAAGATGGAGATAAGGTAGCTGCAGCAGCTGTTGTTCACAAACACAGCATAAAGAGCCGCCTGCCTGACAAAACCTGACAAAACCTCTATCTTTTCAACTGAACTTAAGGCAATTGAACTTGCCTTAAATTATATTCAGGAATCTGATGATGACCATTTTGTAATCTTTTCTTATTCCCTTTCATCTCTTCAAGCACTGGGTAATATGAAACATAATAATCCAGTTGTGCTTCAACTTTTAGAAAAGTACAATTCTCTTATAATTGATAATGTTATTATTTTCTGCTGGCTTCCAAGCCATGTAGGAATACGTGGTAATGATAGAGCTGATAGTGCTGCTAAGGCAGCATTAGATTTACATATATCTAATACCAAATTACCTTATACTGATTTTAAAAGTTGTATTAACACATATATTCGTAACTCTTGGCAAACCGCTTGGGATTTGTCAGTTAACAATAAACTCCATTCAATTAAACCGTTACTCGGAGAATGGCGTTCTTCTAGTAGACCCATTCGTCAAGAGGAAGTTGTCCTAGCCCGGTGCAGGATAGGGCATACACGTTATACTCATTCATATTTATTACAAGGTGAGCAATTACCAGAATGTATACCCTGCTTTGCACCGTTAACGGTCAAACACATCTTATTGGAATGTGTAGACTTTGATCCTATGCGACAAAGGTACTACAATGTCAATACAATGAAAGAGTTATTTGATACTGCAGATTTTAGTCTTGTTTTAGATTTCCTAAAAGAGATCAGACTATATAAATCATTATAATGTGTTCTTATATATATTTACTTGTTTATATATCCGTTGACGGGCATTTGTTGATTTGCATACATAGTTTATATTTCACCTTATCATCCCTTATTTTTTAATAGTTTTATCTTTATATATTTACATTAATTTTTAACTAATACATTAAATTTTAATTAATACTTCATTTCTTCATTTTCCATCATTTTTTGCGCACAATATGACCTATTTATGTGTCGACGTGCCGTTAAACACCATTCATTCATTCATTCATTCATTCGTGGGTTTTTAGAGAAATAGCTCGAACAAGAATTTTCTATTTGACTACCAAGTATGAAATGCATTAAAAATACAAAAGGCCATAACTCAGTGGAAATTTATTGAACCAGAACATCATGATAGTATGCACATTTCCACTTGATATTGATACTTCCTAGCAAGTTTCAATAAATTCTAACAAGGAGTTTTAGAGCAATAGCCAGGACAAGTATTTTGTATTATATATATATATATATTAGAAATACAAATGGCCATAACTCTGTGGAAAATTATCGAACCGGAACGTCATGACAGTATGCGCATGTCCACTTGATATTGATACTTCCTAGCAAGTTTCGCAAAATTCTAAGAAGGAGTTATTGAGAAATAGCCCGGACAAGAATTGCGTCTAGGGACAGATATTAGAAATACAAAGGACCATAACTCAGTGGAAAATTATCTAACCGGAACGTCGTGAAAGTATGCGCATGTCCACTCGATACTTCGTAGCAAGTTTCGCGAAATTTTAAGAAGGAGTTATTGAGAAATAGCCCGGACAAGAATTGCATCGACGGACAGGCGGACAAGGTGATTCCAGTATACACCCCAATTTGCAGGGGGGGGGGGGGGGGGGGGGGGGGGGGGGGGGGGGTATAATAAGGGATAGCCAGTTGTTTATCAAATGCATGCGAGGGGTCAGCGCAAGACTATCATATCTGCTTCTTTATTCATATGCAGTTACAATAGTCTTGCGCCGACCCTCAGCATATTCTTGTAATTTGTATTGGACCATGTTCAACCATTGTCAGCATTAAACCAATCTTGATGCAAACATTAGTCTTATCAGTTGTCAATACTGTTTAGATCAGAAACAAAAGAAACCACTTCTCAGAATTATGGTTTAGGTGTGTTTTCATAGTAAATGAAAATGTCTCGCTACAAAATGGCAACAAATCGTCAAGAATGCACAAGTTAAGATTATACCAGAAATGTGTCCATGGGATACCCTCAATGAACACAATTAGCAGAAACGTAAAATCGGATTTGCCTTGAAATCGAATAGGAACATATAGTTGTAATTTAAACTCTTGCTTTCTTCATATATATGAGGTTATCAAATCACATCGGATCTTATTTTGGTATTTGATTTTATTAAAAATATGTGTATACAGGTATATTTATATTCAAGAAGAGATTTGTTTGTTTGTTTGTATGGTGTTTTACGTCATTTTCAACATATTTAAGGTTATATACATAGTCGATTTTTTGTGGCGGAGGCAGACCATCCACTTTTCCAGGGTAGAAACCAGTACTGTACACCTCCTGCCATCTGTAAGAATCGACACTTCCTCATTTACACCTGAAACTAGTGTACCCTAATTATATTTTATTTTTCATTTCAGACAATATAGTGAATCGCCTTCATGAAAAATATGAAAATATGATAATGTCTCGTCTGCTTGTTAACAAAACAACACCGGATGTGGTGTCAGCCAAAACTGTAACAAAGTGCGGAAGATCTGTTTGCCTTCCAAATGACAAAAATCTAGCTGATTACTCGGTGTTCTTTATTGGACAAGAGAGCTTGACTTTTACAAACCTTACTTATAATTTTCCTTCATGTCAGTTTTATTCATATAACCCTTCTACAAAAATTGGACAAAAAGAAAGTATAAACGTGAATAAAATGTTAATGAAGCGATATTTTCTTATCGAAAAAGCCAAAGACGCGAGAATTGTGGGAATTTTAGTTGGCACTCTAGGAGTCGCAAATTATCGCGAAATGTTGAATAGATTAAAGATGTTGATTAAGAAAGCGGGTAAAAAGAGTTATGTGTTCATTGTCGGAAAGATAAATGTGGCAAAGCTGGCAAACTTTATGGAAATAGATATATTTGTGTTGATTGCCTGTTCGGAGAATACGTTGTTAGATGCTTCAGAGTTCTACAAGCCAGTGGTGACACCATACGAGATGGAGTTAGCATGTAACACCGGTAGAGAATGGACAGGGGAATATCCTACAGAGTTTTGTGAGCTGTTAGAAGGTATGTAAAAAGCAAATATATCGGTACTTTACAAAAATGATAACCATAATTTCTCGATATATTTTCATATAAACATCGTATTTTATCAAGATTTCTTAATTATACCCATGACTTTCACAAAATGAAGTGGGGCTATATAGGGATCACGCTGTCCGTAACTTTGCGTCACATATTTTTGTCCCATCCTGTAGCGTGTGTCCCCTCGCATCGCGTAACACATTTTTGTCTCTCCTTCGAAGACAAACAGAGACATAGGTGTTGCTTTTCGGGCGAAGGCGAAGGCGTCAACATTCAAGTTTTGCGTCTAGGTCATTTTCTCACAAACTGTATTCACTAGACCTTTCAAACTTTGCATATAGTTGTATCTTGAGTGCAACATCGCAACGTGGCAAAGCAAATGCGGAAGTGACCCTCCAAGCAAAAGGCAGATAACTTAATAATTTTACATCAACTTTTGCTTTGAAGTCAATTTCGCGCAAACTGTATGCACTACACCTTTCAGAGTTTGTTATATTAATTTGGCGGCGTTATCCGTCCGTCCTGAGCCATATTTTTATAACTGCAGACTTGATTTTCATTACACTTGGTAATAATGTTTAATAGTGGGATGTGAATAAAGACACGGCAATTTTTTTTCGAATCGTCCTAGTAACGCTGGAGTTATTGCCCTTGATAAATGTCCCTTTGAATTATTCAGGTCCTGGGTTCAAATCTCACTGGAGGCATGTTTTTCTTCTTTTTTTTTTATAATTATTTCCTTTTTTTCATTAGAAGCCTTGGTTCATGGGTTTAATTTTTTTTTTTAAAGAAAATAAATTAAATTTTAAAAAAAACTTTTTTTTTTCATTTAATTTTTTTTTTTTTCTCATGAGAAACCTTGGTTCATTAGTTCATTTTTCCTTTAATTGGGAGCTTTATAGGGGCCCTTTTGGGTCAGTTTAACATAGAGTAATTTTTTATTCTTTTATTTTATTGATTTTTTTTTCTTTTAATTTTTTCTCCCGATTTTTTTTGATTTAATTGTTTTTGATTTTTTCCTCATAAGAAACCTTGGCTCATGGATTCATTTTTGGGATCACTCTTCGTCCGTCGTCGTCGTCCGTCGTTAACTTTTTTTCAAACAACTTCTCCTCAGAAACCGCTTGGCTAACTTTGACCAAACTTCACATGGATGATCCTTAGATGAAGGCTTTTTAGATTTGTTAAAATTAGGTCAGCCGACATCCAAGATGGCCGCCATTACCATATATGGTCGAAACCTTAAAAAATCTTCTTCTCAAGAACCGCAGGACATATTTCAACAGTTTTTCTTTTAAAATGATGGCCAACGCCTAGACTATCAAGTTTTTTCAAATGAAGACCCCGGTGTCAAAAATGACTGTGTCCCGGGGGTCCAAAGTTTGTATATTGAGATTTTGCATGTTTTTCATTTAGACATATAGGAAAAAACTTTAATAAATCTTCTTCTCTGAAACCACAAGGCACAGAGCTCTCATGTACTACATGTAGCATCTGCTTATGGTCCTCTAATAAGTTTGTTCAAATGGTGACCCTGGGGTAAAATTTGTCCCCATCCCGGGGGTCTTAGT